>JAOPHN010000008.1:0-83950 GCA_028476595.1 Obolodiplosis robiniae
GACATAATTGAGTAAACAATAACAATTTTTAACATTGCCTTCAGTTTATTGCTATTGCTCCTTTTTTTTTGTTTTTTCATTTTCCTGTTTTATGACAGTGTGACAATAAAACTTCTGAAATGCATTACATTGAGATGAATTTTTGTGCATAAAGAATAATATGTTTTACATTTCACTTGAAAGAGATGTATATAGTTGTCAGATGGAGATATAGTTTTGGTGTGAAAAAGATAGAATGCTCAAGTAGGAAGAAATTTTTTCATATAAATATCATCCTGACATTCTCCAAAATTCAGTTTTCTAAATACTTCTGATTGAGCAAGTCACCACAAACATTTTAACACTTCAAGAAAAATGATAACTATAATGCTTCAATTATTGCTCCAAAATGTCCTTATTTTGCGTAGCATTATCGCAAATGAGGTACAGCCCAACGTAGAAGAACAACCGACTTTGAGGAATATACGTGAGCACAATCGTCGCAATCATCCCTATCGACGATCCAATTCGCAGCAATCATCATCTTTCAGTGAACCATCGACAGCAACATCACCATCATTGGATTTATTTTTGCAGACTGTACGAGACATGCAGAATCAATTGGACACGCCGTCATCCCATCATACATCGCAGTCAACAGGAAGAACTGCTTCGTCGCCGCGCTATTCCCCAACACCATCGGAAGTCAGCTCATCTTTTGGACCGCAGATGGGAAATTTCATTCGACGATCCGACTTAGACGTGAATGATGGCCCGGATTACCTGTCATCTAGACGCCAGCCGCTCGACTTGATGGATGTGAATGGAGAGATCATCATCGATTTAACTCACGATGATGATGATGATGTGCAGATTGTGCCAGCTGCCCAAGGTGATATAATTGAAGTGGTGGAAATTGATGATGATGGTGATGACAATGGTGATGACAATGGTGACAACGACATCGGTGGCAGCAATAATGAAGATGCGCAAGCAGAGCAGCGTCCATTCTGCGCGGTCTGCCATGAGGATCTATTATCTAACAGACCGAGGCTTCTACATTGTCATCATATATTTTGCAATCGCTGTGTGGTCACTCTTCTGCAAAACCAACTGCATCCCAACTGTCCAATTTGTCGTCGCCCATTTTCAGTTGAACGATGCTACCCACTTTATTTCCCATAAGGAAATATCGTGTGATTTTGGATTTTTTTTTTTTTTCTCATTTCATTAACTTTTTCTTTTGTTTTGTATTAAATTAATTTTTTTAATTCAATAAATGACTATAAAAATAAAACAATTGATTTTCTTTTTATTTGAAATTTTCAGTCTGTCTTTTTCCAGCTTTTCCTTTTTTCAGGCTCTCTTTTTTTTCAGCAAATTTTCAATAAATTTGACGTAAGAAAAAAAAAGAATTCTATATTGTTTGGTTTTTTCAGATATTTTTTTTCAGTATTTCTTATTTCAGCTTTTCTTTTTCTGATATCAATCTAAGTCTCAATTTCTTGACATTTTTGATATCAACTGTAAAATAACATTGATATAATTTGATATCAATTTAATTTACATTGTTGAGAAAAAAAAAATTATGACAACAAAATAAATAGAAATTTTTTGATATCAACCGCGAATTAAATTGATATAAATCTGATATCAACTTAATTCGCGTTTCAGAACCCGCTTAGCCATACTACTTCTATTTTCAACGCATCATCAATTGAATGCGTTTGTGTTAAATTAACGTTGAATAAGCATACAAATGTATTTATTTTTAATTCGTATATTCCACCAATGTCGTCAAACGAAACTTATCAATCTCATCTTAATGCCATAAAATCAATACATTCATCATGCCGTCCATCGGATATTTTTATATTGACTGGTGATTTCAATATGCCAAATGTGTCGTGGATCGCGGATGATGATTCTAATATTCTCCTGCCAGAGCAAATAGAACTTTCACATGCAGCTGAATTTATTGGTACAATAAGTGAGCTTGGATTGTTTCAAGTCAATAATATTCGTAATTCAATGGGTAGACTATTAGATCTTGTATTTACGAACGACCACGAAAATCTAACAATTTTTAGACCGCCTCCGTTAGTCAAATTAGAGGATCTTCATCCACCGATTTTGCTCACATTTGAATGGCATTTCAATGTTGCTTCATCTGAGCCAAATACCGACACATTTAACTATAAAAGAGGAGACTATTTTGGCTTGAATCAGTATTTGTCATCTTTATGCTTGGAAAATCAACTTATTAGTCGTCATCTATCTCTGGACGATAAGGTGACTGTGCTTGTTAATTCATTAACGACAGCAATAGAGCGGTTTATACCAAAGAATACCATTAAACGTAATGTAAAGTGTCCATGGAGCAATGCTCAACTACGCAACCTAAAAAACAAGAGAAATAAGGAATGGAAGAATTTCAAAATCTCGGGTGACAGACGTTCGTTTGATGCAGCATTCGCTGCGTTTGATTCATTGAATACAAAACTCTACGATGACTACATCAATAATATGGCTTCTACTGTTCGATCAGACTCAAAATCATTCTGGCGTATAATTAATTCCAGGAGGAAAACTGATAATATACCGAAAATTCTTCATTATGGTGATACATCAACGACAAATATTCAAGTTCAAGCTGATCTTTTTGCAAAATTTTTCAACAAAAATTTTGAATTTAATAGGAATAGCTTACAACCCAATCGAGTTACCACCATTGGAGGAACTAATGATTTATTCCTGTTGGAAGAAGCATTTGTATTCGACGAGCTTATGAAAATTGATATATCGAAAGGAACGGGACCTGATGGTTTTCATCCATTATTGCTGAAAAACTGTGCAGCCTTTTTGTGCACTCCACTTCACATCATATTCAACGAATCACTAACTCTCGGATTGTTTCCTTCTCAGTGGAAGAGTTATAGCGTGAATCCAATCTTTAAAAAGGGATCTAGATCAAATGTTGAAAACTATCGCTGTATAGCTAAACTACCAACTATAGCTAAATTCTTTGAGAAACTCGTGAATATTAAACTGACTGATATGGTTGCAAATAGAATATCACCGAAACAACATGGATTCTATAAAAGGCGTTCAACAGTGACCAATCTTATGGATTTTACTCACTTTGTGTTTAAAAATCGACGACAAGTAGATGTGCTGTACACAGATTTTGCAAAGGCCTTTGATAAAGTCAATCATGATATATTGATTTCAAAGTTAAACAGATATAATATACCTAGTAACCTCATCTATTGGATCAAATCATATCTTCGCGACCGTCGTCAATTTGTATACTACAATGGTAGATGTTCCGGGGAATTCATAGTAAACTCGGGTGTGCCTCAGGGAAGTCACTTGGGACCTACACTTTTTTTACTATTTATCAACGACATAGTTGAGGAATTGGGTATTGATGTGTTTATATCTTTGTTTGCTGATGATCTTAAAATTGCAGCTGCAATCAATTCCGCTATGGACACATTGAAGCTTCAACGTGCTATCGATAAATTGAGGCATTGGTGTATCGCAAACGATTTACACCTAAACTTAAACAAGTGTTCAGTGATGTCAATTACCAACAAACAACAATCGAACATCTTTATTGGAAATTACCATTATGGGGATCACGTGTTTGAGAGAGTTAAAGAACAAAAGGACATTGGTGTGATTGTGGATTCGAAACTGAATTTTAATAACCACATAAATATGATCGTGTCTAAAGCAAAATTTACACTTGGATTTATCAAACGCTTTTGCTTTGACATAAGAAATCTCAATACTCTCAAGACTTTATATAACACTCTAATTCAATCATTGCTTGAATACTGTTGTGTCGTATGGTTACCATATCATTCGATATCGATAGACTTAATTGAATCGGTGCAAAAGCAATTTACAATATTTGCATTGAGAGAATATCCATCTGCCGAAAACAACTATCATATTTCTTCATATGAATGTAGACTGGAAAATTTGAAAATGATGAAACTTGAAAGGAGGCGTATCAATGCAGCTTTGCTGTTTTTCTACGACGTATTGAACAACATTATCCCATGTTCACAGATAAAAAACGATATTGCGCTTCATTCAAACCCATTCAATCTTCGTGAATCGTCGGTGGAAACTTTTAGAATAATAGATCTATTACTTATTAATGAACATACGGCACCAATAAATCAGATGTGTAAACTTGCAAACTTCATTGATGAACTGTTTAAAGAACCTGCTTCTCGTGCAAATTTTAAATCTCAATTAGTTGCCTGTGATAAATTGAATCTTAGGTTGAAACAACAACAAATCCAATGATTGTAATTAAACCATTTCTTTTTAAATTTCATTAGCATTGTTAATATTGTGATATTGTGATTATGTGATATTTTTAGCATAGTTATCGAATGTAATATTTATACAAATTGTATTTATAATCATCCAACCTTGCAATGTTTGAATGGATTTTTTTAAAAGAAAAGATACAGGTTTTAATGGTGGTGCGATCCGATATAATCGATTAATGACCCTTACCTTTTCCCTGTCAGATATGTAATTAATCAATAATGAATAAAAACAGCCAGTCTTTGGCGGTATATTGTTATGATTCAAAACTTGTGCAAGTGAAATTCAATTATTTAATTGGCTCAAAGTAAACGACTAAATTCAGAACATTGACCAGTTTGTAATCAATGCCGAGATTGCTGAAAAGTACTCACATGGCGAAATGCGTTATGATGAAGTTAAAATAATCGCCGTATTGATGCCTCTAGCATTTCAATTCCGAAATTTTTTTGAAAGAAATGATCAATTAATGAAATCATTGAATCAAATCGAGAATATCTCGAAGACTCAAGGACTAATTGATCATTTTATGAATGGAAATCTGTGGCGTGAAAAAAGTCAGCCGTTCATCAATGCCGGGAAAACAGTGTTGCCTTTTTTCTTGTATGTCAATGATTCCGAAATTAATAATCCACTTGGACCGCATGCAAACCCAATAACATTTCTTTACTATTCATTTCCAATTTTCATGAATTCTGAAATATTTTTGGCATCTGTGATTGAAGGCCACGACTATAAATTCTTCAAAATACCAACAGAAGCGGACACAACGAGACCAGGACTAGATGCATTGCTGCACGAAATTCACTGTAAGTAGACGCTATTCCTCTATATTCATTCAACTCGAAAAAAATAAACTTCAATGTGTATGTTGTTGTGTTTTTCAGTGGCCGCGGAAGCAAAAGATGCCGAAACATCGATTAATGTATTTGAACAGAATGAATCCCAATGAAGTATGAATTAGTTTCAAGAAATGAATAGCATAAATATGATTTCTTTTATGCAGACCTAAATTCGAAATAAACCAACAATTATTGGACTGAGTAACCAATAAAACATCCGTTGTTTTAATTTTTAGCGTAGCGTTGGGAATATTGATTTTTACAGTTTTTTCAGAAGTCTCTGAACGTGAGTATTTTCAACAGAATCCTCAACGGATTTCCCAAATAAGATTCAATTTAGCGAACAAAATGCATTTGGTTTTAAGTATGAATGTATTTTATAAGAGATGTTAATACTTCCACGTTTACGCTTTATTTATTTACCTTCAAAAATTTTCAATTGTGAAATAAATTTTCGTACGATTGCAGAAATTTGAAGATAAATAAAAGTGTAAGCTTGTGTTTATTTACATTTCTTACGATATTCTTGCTAGCTCATTTCACAAATGTATTTGTATAATTTACAAATACTATTTGTACCATTTACAAATGCATTTGTGTATTTTACAAATACTATGTGTACCATTTACAAATGCATTTCTATAATCTACAGATGATTCCAGGCATAAA
This sequence comes from Obolodiplosis robiniae, assembly GCA_028476595.1. NCBI lineage: Eukaryota > Metazoa > Arthropoda > Insecta > Diptera > Cecidomyiidae > Obolodiplosis > Obolodiplosis robiniae. The sequence continues at coordinate 5,841 of JAOPHN010000008.1, forward strand.
ATTACAAATGCATTTGTAGGAGTACAAATATATTTGTAAAATTCTCGCATATTTGTAAAATACACAAATGGTATTTGTGGCTGAAAACTACAAATAAAATTTGTAGAATGTACAAATGCGTTTGTGCTATTTACAAATGAAATTGTTCAGTGAAGGCGATAATGCACGCGTACAGTCACTTATACACACGTTCCAACATGTAACGAATTTTCCTGAATGTACAAAACACCTGTTTTGGGCGACTACTGGAAAATATACCTTAAATAAACGCTAGGTTAGTCGCTATTTGGTTCGAGTAGCTAAAGATTTATACTCAATGAGACCTCTGAGTGCAAATATTACGTGCTCTTTTAAAATATTAAAATGAATTACAAAAAAATAAATTCCGGTATTTCGGGCTAAATATGCATGGGATGCCAACATTTGAATTCTTCAAGAAAAAATAACTTGGAAATAGGTATAAATTCACGATGATCTGAAGGTGAAACTATCATTCGATTCTGAACAGTGAAAACCGTGCAATTCACGAAACGTTTGAAATATTATATTTTTCATATATTTTCTTCGTGTAAACCATTGAAACTTATAATGCGCCATTTGAATTTATTCCAACTCACTTTGGGTGTTCTCGTAATAGCGGTAAGTGAAAATCATTCGACTCTCTATATAAATTGATATAAAAGTAGTTTATTTCATTAATTTTGTTCATTTATTTAGCTTACTGATGCTGTTTATGAACGGTATACATATAGACCCCTTTACAATAACAAATATACGGACTGTGTTCTATATGAAGAAATGTAATATGACTTTAGAACCAATATATTTTTTTACTTAAAATTATAAAATAAAATATTTCATTATTCAAGGTGCTGTCCATCATGTAATGAGAAGTGGGTTGAAATATAAAAATATCTTAATATATTTCGTACATTAAATCTTGAAATTTATATCGACTTAAATTCGTTTTTCTCATTTGCATTCAAATTAGAATCGATAGAACCACACAGGAAGAAAATGAGTTGGGTGAATTGATAGGGAAACTCAGAAATTTCTATAGCGATGCTGTAGCAAATGTTACTTTAATTACAGAGTAAGCAATAGAAATAAAAGTAATTGGAGTTCTATCTTAATAATTGTATTCTTTTACATTGTTTCAGGAAAAAGGAATACCTCATATCAACTATTACCAAACTTGCCAAATATTGCATGCATGAGTAAGGCAAATTACTAAATTTCATTCTTTCAAAAGTAATATTTATGAGAAAGAATTAATTTTGAATTATTATCACATTATTAGAAATGATGTTGCGATGCGCCATAGATTGGTCGGTCAATGTTGTTTGGTTTATAATTTGATGGTAGAGGAGAGAAAGTACACACTTTCACGTCAAGATGATGCAAGTTCATCCAATCAAACTCATCCGTGAACCCCGTGAGAGGTTTAGGCAGTAAAAATACCAGCAAAATTGTGACACATTTTATGATATAAAAGTGTAATTTTTGCCATTGTTAATACCTTCTGCCTGCTAAAAATTGAAAATAAATTCCACATCATATATTTTCTGAAAATATAAAAAAAAACACCTGAAATATTATTCTGTACGTCTTTCATGTTTTATCCATTACAACAACGTTACGTTGTGTGAATTTCATTATTATAACATTCTGGAATAGAACCTTACCTTTATGCCCTAAGGGGAATATTTCCAAAGCGATTTTTTCTATAAGAAATGTTCGCAAGCAAGGAAATGAAGGTAAAGAGCTCTCTCTTTCTCTTAATATCTAAACACGAAGCATGATGGGGCAAATTAAGTCTCGTAAGAATACGCTATAGAGAATACATAGTATTTTGTGTTTATTTTGAAGGCCAAATTATGTAGACGTGCATTGTATGTGTTTTGACATTTGAAACAAATATAATTTCACAACAGTTGTTTTAAGCAACAGCATCTATATTCATAGATTAAATATGTCAATTTTGAAATTAAAATTTTGTGTTTTTAGTAAAAACTTTTTACTTGCAACGATTTCGATCATTTACGTAATAGATATTATCAGCGAGTCAACTTTTCTAACATCATTTTCAACAGCTCTGGCTTATTATTATCAGATGGAACTCGGAAATATTGGATATACATTTTGCGTAATGTGCAAACACACTATCAGAAGTCAACAAAAAAGTGAATGTGAGAGATTTGAATGTAGCGAGAGAGTTTTTTAAAAAAATTAGGGGAAAAATAAGCACAGGTTGAAGCGCCCCAACATCCGCGTAAATGATGAAAGGTGAATCTTGTTGGTCTGTTCACAATCAACAATCACATTGTTTTCGTCTGTTAGCAATACAGTTTTCCCGATGTTCTTCCAGTTTTTCCAACTTTTGGAAGTGGTTTAAGCATCGGCCACAGAAAAAATGATTGCCATTATGGTTCGAAACTTGCTTGGAAATTAGTCTGCTTAGATTCTTGATTCAACATTGTGAATTAACAATCACACCAGAATCCGATTTTCCTTTGCAAATGCATTTTCTTAACAAAAGAAGATGAATATGCTGCCTTTTAAGTGTTCGGATTTTGAATTCTCCTTCGATGTAAGCATTGATAGCGATCGTTGGATTAATCTTTTCGAATTTGTCTATATCATCAAATTTTCCGGGGAAATTGATTCCCATGAAATTAAGATCATTTGCATACTGCAAGTATTTTTTTTCATTCTCAATTTTAACATTAAATGTACGTTGGAAGTCACCCCAAGAGAAGTGATGGATTTTTGTATAATATATAAATGAACGAATTAATTTATAGCAAGTCAGTTCAATTTCAATTTTTGTGAGATTCCTAAAGTAGTAGGGACTAGGTATGTTGAACAGTCTCTACTATGAAAACAAGCCATTTGTCACTTCTGGAGATTTGGAAATGTGCGACTACTTGGTTTCATCATTTGGTTCATCATGTGCTTCGGAGGCAGGGATGAACCTTAACATACCATGGCGATTTCACACTTCGTAAGTAATAACAAATATTAATAATAATAATAATAATAATAATAATAATAATAATAATAATAATAATAATAATAATAATAATAATAATAATAATAATAATAATAATAATAATAATAATAATAATAATAATAATAATAATAATAATAATAATAATAATAATAATAATAATAATAATAATAAACTACCAACTATAGCTAAATTCTTTGAGAAACTCGTGAATATTAAACTGACTGATATGGTTGCAAATAGAATATCACCGAAACAACATGGATTCTATAAAAGGCGTTCAACAGTGACCAATCTTATGGATTTTACTCACTTTGTGTTTAAAAATCGACGACAAGTAGATGTGCTGTACACAGATTTTGCAAAGGCCTTTGATAAAGTCAATCATGATATATTGATTTCAAAGTTAAACAGATATAATATACCTAGTAACCTCATCTATTGGATCAAATCATATCTTCGCGACCGTCGTCAATTTGTATACTACAATGGTAGATGTTCCGGGGAATTCATAGTAAACTCGGGTGTGCCTCAGGGAAGTCACTTGGGACCTACACTTTTTTTACTATTTATCAACGACATAGTTGAGGAATTGGGTATTGATGTGTTTATATCTTTGTTTGCTGATGATCTTAAAATTGCAGCTGCAATCAATTCCGCTATGGACACATTGAAGCTTCAACGTGCTATCGATAAATTGAGGCATTGGTGTATCGCAAACGATTTACACCTAAACTTAAACAAGTGTTCAGTGATGTCAATTACCAACAAACAACAATCGAACATCTTTATTGGAAATTACCATTATGGGGATTACCATTATGGGGATCACGTGTTTGAGAGAGTTAAAGAACAAAAGGACATTGGTGTGATTGTGGATTCGAAACTGAATTTTAATAACCACATAAATATGATCGTGTCTAAAGCAAAATTTACACTTGGATTTATCAAACGCTTTTGCTTTGACATAAGAAATCTCAATACTCTCAAGACTTTATATAACACTCTAATTCAATCATTGCTTGAATACTGTTGTGTCGTATGGTTACCATATCATTCGATATCGATAGACTTAATTGAATCGGTGCAAAAGCAATTTACAATATTTGCATTGAGAGAATATCCATCTGCCGAAAACAACTATCATATTTCTTCATATGAATGTAGACTGGAAAATTTGAAAATGATGAAACTTGAAAGGAGGCGTATCAATGCAGCTTTGCTGTTTTTCTACGACGTATTGAACAACATTATCCCATGTTCACAGATAAAAAACGATATTGCGCTTCATTCAAACCCATTCAATCTTCGTGAATCGTCGGTGGAAACTTTTAGAATAATAGATCTATTACTTATTAATGAACATACGGCACCAATAAATCAGATGTGTAAACTTGCAAACTTCATTGATGAACTGTTTAAAGAACCTGCTTCTCGTGCAAATTTTAAATCTCAATTAGTTGCCTGTGATAAATTGAATCTTAGGTTGAAACAACAACAAATCCAATGATTGTAATTAAACCATTTCTTTTTAAATTTCATTAGCATTGTTAATATTGTGATATTGTGATTATGTGATATTTTTAGCATAGTTATCGAATGTAATATTTATACAAATTGTATTTATAATCATCCAACCTTGCAATGTTTGAATGGATTTTTTTAAAAGAAAAGATACAGGTTTTAATGGTGGTGCGATCCGATATAATCGATTAATGACCCTTACCTTTTCCCTGTCAGATATGTAATTAATCAATAATGAATAAAAACAGCCAGTCTTTGGCGGTATATTGTTATGATTCAAAACTTGTGCAAGTGAAATTCAATTATTTAATTGGCTCAAAGTAAACGACTAAATTCAGAACATTGACCAGTTTGTAATCAATGCCGAGATTGCTGAAAAGTACTCACATGGCGAAATGCGTTATGATGAAGTTAAAATAATCGCCGTATTGATGCCTCTAGCATTTCAATTCCAAAGAAATGATCAATTAATGAAATCATTGAATCAAATCGAGAATATCTCGAAGACTCAAGGACTAATTGATCATTTTATGAATGGAAATCTGTGGCGTGAAAAAAGTCAGCCGTTCATCAATGCCGGGAAAACAGTGTTGCCTTTTTTCTTGTATGTCAATGATTCCGAAATTAATAATCCACTTGGACCGCATGCAAACCCAATAACATTTCTTTACTATTCATTTCCAATTTTCATGAATTCTGAAATATTTTTGGCATCTGTGATTGAAGGCCACGACTATAAATTCTTCAAAATACCAACAGAAGCGGACACAACGAGACCAGGACTAGATGCATTGCTGCACGAAATTCACTGTAAGTAGACGCTATTCCTCTATATTCATTCAACTCGAAAAAAATAAACTTCAATGTGTATGTTGTTGTGTTTTTCAGTGGCCGCGGAAGCAAAAGATGCCGAAACATCGATTAATGTATTTGAACAGAATGAATCCCAATGAAGTATGAATTAGTTTCAAGAAATGAATAGCATAAATATGATTTCTTTTATGCAGACCTAAATTCGAAATAAACCAACAATTATTGGACTGAGTAACCAATAAAACATCCGTTGTTTTAATTTTTAGCGTAGCGTTGGGAATATTGATTTTTACAGTTTTTTCAGAAGTCTCTGAACGTGAGTATTTTCAACAGAATCCTCAACGGATTTCCCAAATAAGATTCAATTTAGCGAACAAAATGCATTTGGTTTTAAGTATGAATGTATTTTATAAGAGATGTTAATACTTCCACGTTTACGCTTTATTTATTTACCTTCAAAAATTTTCAATTGTGAAATAAATTTTCGTACGATTGCAGAAATTTGAAGATAAATAAAAGTGTAAGCTTGTGTTTATTTACATTTCTTACGATATTCTTGCTAGCTCATTTCACAAATGTATTTGTATAATTTACAAATACTATTTGTACCATTTACAAATGCATTTGTGTATTTTACAAATACTATGTGTACCATTTACAAATGCATTTCTATAATCTACAGATGATTCCAGGCATAAAATTACAAATGCATTTGTAGGAGTACAAATATATTTGTAAAATTCTCGCATATTTGTAAAATACACAAATGGTATTTGTGGCTGAAAACTACAAATAAAATTTGTAGAATGTACAAATGCGTTTTCTGCTATTTACAAATGAAATTGTTCAGTGAAGGCGATAATGCACGCGTACAGTCACTTATACACACGTTCCAACATGTAACGAATTTTCCTGAATGTACAAAACACCTGTTTTGGGCGACTACTGGAAAATATACCTTAAATAAACGCTAGGTTAGTCGCTATTTGGTTCGAGTAGCTAAAGATTTATACTCAATGAGACCTCTGAGTGCAAATATTACGTGCTCTTTTAAAATATTAAAATGAATTACAAAAAAATAAATTCCGGTATTTCGGGCTAAATATGCATGGGATGCCAACATTTGAATTCTTCAAGAAAAAATAACTTGGAAATAGGTATAAATTCACGATGATCTGAAGGTGAAACTATCATTCGATTCTGAACAGTGAAAACCGTGCAATTCACGAAACGTTTGAAATATTATATTTTTCATATATTTTCTTCGTGTAAACCATTGAAACTTATAATGCGCCATTTGAATTTATTCCAACTCACTTTGGGTGTTCTCGTAATAGCGGTAAGTGAAAATCATTCGACTCTCTATATAAATTGATATAAAAGTAGTTTATTTCATTAATTTTGTTCATTTATTTAGCTTACTGATGCTGTTTATGAACGGTATACATATAGACCCCTTTACAATAACAAATATACGGACTGTGTTCTATATGAAGAAATGTAATATGACTTTAGAACCAATATATTTTTTTACTTAAAATTATAAAATAAAATATTTCATTATTCAAGGTGCTGTCCATCATGTAATGAGAAGTGGGTTGAAATATAAAAATATCTTAATATATTTCGTACATTAAATCTTGAAATTTATATCGACTTAAATTCGTTTTTCTCATTTGCATTCAAATTAGAATCGATAGAACCACACAGGAAGAAAATGAGTTGGGTGAATTGATAGGGAAACTCAGAAATTTCTATAGCGATGCTGTAGCAAATGTTACTTTAATTACAGAGTAAGCAATAGAAATAAAAGTAATTGGAGTTCTATCTTAATAATTGTATTCTTTTACATTGTTTCAGGAAAAAGGAATACCTCATATCAACTATTACCAAACTTGCCAAATATTGCATGCATGAGTAAGGCAAATTACTAAATTTCATTCTTTCAAAAGTAATATTTATGAGAAAGAATTAATTTTGAATTATTATCACATTATTAGAAATGATGTTGCGATGCGCCATAGATTGGTCGGTCAATGTTGTTTGGTTTATAATTTGATGGTAGAGGAGAGAAAGTACACACTTTCACGTCAAGATGATGCAAGTTCATCCAATCAAACTCATCCGTGAACCCCGTGAGAGGTTTAGGCAGTAAAAATACCAGCAAAATTGTGACACATTTTATGATATAAAAGTGTAATTTTTGCCATTGTTAATACCTTCTGCCTGCTAAAAATTGAAAATAAATTCCACATCATATATTTTCTGAAAATATAAAAAAAAACACCTGAAATATTATTCTGTACGTCTTTCATGTTTTATCCATTACAACAACGTTACGTTGTGTGAATTTCATTATTATAACATTCTGGAATAGAACCTTACCTTTATGCCCTAAGGGGAATATTTCCAAAGCGATTTTTTCTATAAGAAATGTTCGCAAGCAAGGAAATGAAGGTAAAGAGCTCTCTCTTTCTCTTAATATCTAAACACGAAGCATGATGGGGCAAATTAAGTCTCGTAAGAATACGCTATAGAGAATACATAGTATTTTGTGTTTATTTTGAAGGCCAAATTATGTAGACGTGCATTGTATGTGTTTTGACATTTGAAACAAATATAATTTCACAACAGTTGTTTTAAGCAACAGCATCTATATTCATAGATTAAATATGTCAATTTTGAAATTAAAATTTTGTGTTTTTAGTAAAAACTTTTTACTTGCAACGATTTCGATCATTTACGTAATAGATATTATCAGCGAGTCAACTTTTCTAACATCATTTTCAACAGCTCTGGCTTATTATTATCAGATGGAACTCGGAAATATTGGATATACATTTTGCGTAATGTGCAAACACACTATCAGAAGTCAACAAAAAAGTGAATGTGAGAGATTTGAATGTAGCGAGAGAGTTTTTTAAAAAAATTAGGGGAAAAATAAGCACAGGTTGAAGCGCCCCAACATCCGCGTAAATGATGAAAGGTGAATCTTGTTGGTCTGTTCACAATCAACAATCACATTGTTTTCGTCTGTTAGCAATACAGTTTTCCCGATGTTCTTCCAGTTTTTCCAACTTTTGGAAGTGGTTTAAGCATCGGCCACAGAAAAAATGATTGCCATTATGGTTCGAAACTTGCTTGGAAATTAGTCTGCTTAGATTCTTGATTCAACATTGTGAATTAACAATCACACCAGAATCCGATTTTCCTTTGCAAATGCATTTTCTTAACAAAAGAAGATGAATATGCTGCCTTTTAAGTGTTCGGATTTTGAATTCTCCTTCGATGTAAGCATTGATAGCGATCGTTGGATTAATCTTTTCGAATTTGTCTATATCATCAAATTTTCCGGGGAAATTGATTCCCATGAAATTAAGATCATTTGCATACTGCAAGTATTTTTTTTCATTCTCAATTTTAACATTAAATGTACGTTGGAAGTCACCCCAAGAGAAGTGATGGATTTTTGTATAATATATAAATGAACGAATTAATTTATAGCAAGTCAGTTCAATTTCAATTTTTGTGAGATTCCTAAAGTAGTAGGGACTAGGTATGTTGAACAGTCTCTACTATGAAAACAAGCCATTTGTCACTTCTGGAGATTTGGAAATGTGCGACTACTTGGTTTCATCATTTGGTTCATCATGTGCTTCGGAGGCAGGGATGAACCTTAACATACCATGGCGATTTCACACTTCGTAAGTAATAACAAATATTAATAATAATAATAATAATAATAATAATAATAATAATAATAATAATAATAATAATAATAATAATAATAATAATAATAATAATAATAATAATAATAATAATAATAATAATAATAATAATAATAATAATAATAATAATAATAATAATAATAATAATAATAATAATAATAATAATAATAATAATAATAATAATAATAATAATAATAATAATAATAATAATAATAATAATAATAATAATAATAATAATAATAATAATAATAATAATAATAATAATAATAATAATAATAATAATAATAATAATAATAATAATAATAATAATAATAATAATAATAATAATAATAATAATAATAATAATAATAATAATAATAATAATAATAATAATAATAATAATAATAATAATAATAATAATAATAATAATAATAATAATAATAATAATAATAATAATAATAATAATAATAATAATAATAATAATAATAATAATAATAATAATAATAATAATAATAATAATAATAATAATAATAATAATAATAATAATAATAATATGTAATCTAAAATCCAATGGATGGGTTTTGCACGGGTTTTGTAGATTTTATTTTATTTTACTTTATAAGAACGGAAAATATACGTGTTGCTTATCTTACGTTCAGCACAAAGAAGGAAGCTTTCAATATGGGTGTCGTGCGAACTGTCAAATGTCTCGTAATCCATGAGGTCTTATGTCCGCCACATGGACATTGACAGTTCGCTCAAAACCTCACACTTTGCATCAGTCACAACTTATCATATTATAACATTACAACTCGGCCGACCCAGTTAACAATCGCCCTCGATTGTCTTGCTTAAATCTATTCTATGGGTTCTTCAATAAATTCATTGTCTATGTAGTCATTATCATCCAAAAATTCATAATTTGTATAACCTTCTGAGTCTTCTGTGCTAGTTCCCTGCCTTGGTTCCAACCACTTTTTTAATCTTGTTGAATCAATAACTCCATTATATGGCATTTGCGTCACCTGATAATTCTCAACATCTGTTATGACATAGCGATCATGCCCCAGCTTCTTACGTACTACATATGGGCCCTTATATTTCGGAATCAATTTTTTATTTTTACCAATTGTCGTGTCTACATTTTTAACTACTACTAAATCTCTCACCTCAAATTCGACAGCTGACTTATGGTTCTTCTCAAAATACTTCTGGTTGTACATCTGAGACTTCTGTATTGCCCGTTTCGCTTGTGATCTCATTTCTTCTAAATTAACCGTCTCTTCTGAATATTTCTCTTGCAGATACTCTGTCAATTCGTCAATTACTTTACCACGCTGTTCTACTCCAAATAACATTACACTGGGCGTCTGTTTTGTAGTACAATGCACAGTATTATTTACAGTAAATTCAATGTCTACCAATTTACCCTTCCAATTTTCATGATTTATCGGCTCAGTTACTTTAGCCAGCGATGCTATCAATACCCGGTTCACCCTTTCTACCTGTCCATTTGCACGAGGGGTTGCCACTGCATTTTTTACATGCTCTATACCCATTTCGTTACAAAAATCTTCAAATTCTTTTCCCTTAAAACACGTGCTCCGATCACTTATTATTCTTCTTGGTCGACTGTAATCCAAGAAATATCGTTTTAATGCACAAATGGATTCCCTTGCACCCGTATTCGTTGCGTACAATTTTGTAAATTTTGTAAATGCATCAATTACCACAAAAACATGCCTGTGCTTTGAATTTACTGTTTCCAATGGACCAAAATGGTCAATGTGCAACGTGTCAAATGGAATTGGCTTTTTTGGAATATTATAAATATTCTGCTGATTGTTCCTCGGCGGCGTCGAGTAATAAATGCACTTCAGACAATTTTTAATAAACCTGTTCAATTTATCACGCATCAAAGGAAGCCAATAGTTTTTCTGAATTTGGTTAGCACACTTATCAACGCCCAAATGTCCATACTTTTCATGCACCAGACGCATTACATTTTCTTCTAATTCTTCCGGTACATATAATTGTTTGGCTCCCTCGCAAATTCGAAAAACCAATCCATTTTCAAGCGCATAACCAGTGACTTCTGTTTATTCTAACCTCTGTTTCAACTGTTCAATTTTCATATCACGCGACTGTATAATCTGTATATTTTTATCAATCTCATTTTCTTCGATTGTGCATACACTCTGACAAATACATATATTTTCACCTGTGCTTGTTTTTGGTGGGCGACTCAAAGCATCAACATGGGCCATTTGTTCTCCCTTTCTATGCCTCACTTCGAAATCAAAATTCATAAAGTCTAGAGTCCAGCGTGCTATACGAGAGTTAATCTTTTTCTTTTGTATTGCTTGTGCCAATGAATTGCAATCCGTTATTACTGTAAATGACATACCATCTATAAATGTTCTAAATCTGTCTAGCGCATTAACAATTGCCAATGTTTCTAACTCAAAACTGTGATATCTAGATTCAGCATCTGTTGTTGTTTTTGAAAAATATGCAACTGGGTGGAATTTGCCGTCATCTTGCCTTTGTAGTAACACTGCACCATAGCCGCGCGCACTTGCATCTCTGTGTAACTCTGTTTCGTGATTAGGATCAAATATAGCCAGCACAGGTGCTGCTACCATCACATTTCGTAATTTTAAAAATGCTAGCATACATTCATTTGTCCATTCAAATTTTGCATTCTTTCTTGTCAGTCGATTTAACGGATATGCAATTTGTGAAAAATCTTTAACAAAGCCTCTGAAGTATGAGAATAAACCCATACATTGCTGTACTTCATGCGTATTTGTAGGCACTGGGTATTTCGTAATTGCTTCCAAATCCATCTGGTTTGGTCTAATACCATGTTCGTTCACGCAATAGCCCAAGTAGTCTAATTCTTCGTGTCCAAATTTACACTTTTTAAAATTCAACTTTAAATTTGCCTTCGACAACTATCTCATTACTTCTGTCAATATCATTCTGTGTTCCTCCATTGTTTTCAGCTATAATAATATCGTCCAAATAAACTACAATTTTTTTCGCATCTATTAACGGTTTCAATATCCTATTAATAAATCTTTGAAATACCGGTGGTGCATTAGTCAACCCAAATGGCATGAATAAATATTCGTAATGGCCCATCGGTGTTACAAACGCTGTTAATGACACCGATTCACTATGCATTGGCACTTGGTTAAATCCATTTTTCAAATCCAATGAACTGAAATATTTCTTTCCCCCCAAATATTCCAAACAATCCTCAATAAGTGGCAACGGATATCTATCCCTAACAGTTAACTTATTTAACGCACGATAGTCAACACACATTCTTAATTCACCATTCTTTTTTCGTACCAGCACAATCGGAGATGCATATGGTGAACTACTTGGCCTTATTATTCCCTGTGCCAATAAATTATCAATTGTTTTCTGTACTTCTGCCTTCTCTTTATATGACAGTCTACGGGGGTTGCTGTACACTGGCTGATCGTTCGTTACACTAATTTTCATACAGTAATCATTGAATGCCACTTTTTGCTTTGGAAATTTCGAGTAATTTTCAAATACAATCGACTTTAGTGCATCTGCATCTTTTTTATTCAGATTTCCAGTATTAATTAAATTCGCATCAACATCTGTCTCAGGCGTACTGACCAACAAAATTACCTCGTCATAATCAATTACATCTTTTTCTACCAAAACACTTAAGACTTCAAACCTTTTTCCATTTTTGTGCTCACTATTTGCATCAATTATCATTTTATCTGACCGATTTTCTATATTTATTGTTCGTTTTTCTGCCTCTGTATTACTTACATTGCTATTGTCTATTTCATCTGTGGTTGGTACCCCTTTCTTACTATCTAATGGACTCAATAATTTAAACAACTCAAGTGTACGGAAACATAACGGGATTTCTTCTTTATTTGCGTTCTTAAATTTCAATAGTTCATTTTTATTATATTTGATTGGGTCCATTTGGCATAATTTAACATTCATTTTATCGAGTAAATCACGTCCGAAAAGTAAAGGCACGGTAGCTTCTGCATCTGATAAAATGAAAAAATCATGTATAAATTCGCGTTTATTGAACAAAATTTTGCAGGTCACAAAACCATACGTACTTAGACGTTTATTGCCCATTCCTCGATATTTTGTAATGAATAATTCACCCGTCACTTCAAATGGCACCCATGAACGCTTCACAAAACTAGTTGGACTACCATTATCAAAAAATACAGAAAACGAATTATACTCGGTACACTTGTTTTGCATAAAGAAGGCTATACTTACAAAATTTGTATATTTCAGCTGTCTAGCCAAACGTCTGACTTCTTCTTCTTCTGTTGCCGGAAAGTCCCAATTTTCTTCAACCTGTGCCACTGTTTGCTGTTGTGCGGCTGGCATCTGTGCTGGCGTCTGATTTCGTTTCGGGCACTCGTGACGATGATGACCAACTTCATGGCAAATAAAACTTGATAGTGCCCATACTTAAAACAGTTATAGCACCGAATTGTCGACATATCTGTACCACTAGCACTTGCATCTGCCCCTTGGTTTTTCGGAATTGTCGCAGGTTTTTGCATCTGTACTGGCTTTGGAACCGAACCTCTGGCTACTGTTGTTTTCGTATTAGCATCTGTATTCACTGTTGCACGGCACAATTTTTCATATCGTTTTAATTTTTCCTCCAATTTTTCTACTGTTTTTGCGTCCAACAACACTGCCACGTTCATCGACTTATCTTGTAAACCTCTAATGATCGCATCTACAACATCTATTTCTGGTAGCACTGCACGGTTTGCTATTTCCATCATACTTGATACGTAATGTTGCACCGATTGCAGCCACCAATTTATCCGTAGCATTGCAGTTGAAAGCCAGAAACGCATTTTCCAAATCGTTTATCCACTTTTCTACATCATATGTATCGTTACCCGTGAACACGTTGACCATTGATTCGAATGCACGTGGATCAAAACGGGTTCGCTCCAACATTTGCAAATCCCGTTGTAGCTGTAACAATTCCCGTTTCTTTTGCAACAAAGCGATCTGTCTATCGATTTCACATTCTTCGTTCAATACTGCATCATTGTTGCTTGCTTGCTGTTGTGTTGATGTATTAACTAAAACCTCTCTGTTCGGCTGTCTAATTACAACTGATTTTATTGTCTTAGCTTTATCAATTATTACAATTCGTGTTTACTTAATTGCTAACACAGTTCATAGAAATTAAAAATAAAAATATAAATATAAACAATTGAAATTAGCCCAAAGTAAGTTCGTTTCTTAAGAAGTAAATTAGGCTAATCGTTGAATTGTTGACTAAGCAATTTAGTTTGAATTGATTAGTCAACATTCTCCGGGCGGGAAATGTTTGGCAGAGAAACCGAGATCGGATTTCGTGCACTGGTGAGATTTGGCATAGAAATTGATTTCGGTATCTGCCTTTTTTTGTTACTTGACTTAAAGTAATAACAAAACATTGCAAAAATGATCATCAACATCAACGTTGTGTATGAGATGGCATAATGATGCAAATCATGCACATTGATAGAGTTAATGTTCGAGTGTTTCCTTACATTATCGATATCTGATTCAAGCTTTGACATATTTGATCGCAAGAATTCAGTGTTTACCGTCAATTTCTTAACGTTTGAAGCAAAAAACGTCGAACTCACTGAAAATCTGAGAACCACAAATTCGTTTGATGTTTTGTCGATATCAGATTGCGCGAAAATCTCCGTAATTTCTGACCTCAATGTACAGTCTTTGTTCAGAGTCAAAAGACCTGCACCATCGAGTGTCTGCTGATATAATTTATCATTGCAAACTGTCACAGTTTCCGCGGTCGAATAGATAAAGAACAACCATTTGTTCGATTCATCTAACTCCCACCAGAAATCCATGGCTGAATCTTCAATCACATTGCACTTAGGTTCGCGGCTGTGATTCAAAAGATCCCAGATACAATTTGAAATTTGGCTATTAAGCCATTTCCGGGGCGCAAAACAAACCGCAGAATCGGATTGCAACGATTCACAATCTAACAAAGCTGAAGTTGCAATCATCTGATATTTCCTGCGATTCAAAGATGTGATAATTATTTCAGATTCCGTTTTGATTTTAAATACATCATTTCCATATTTGAATGGAACTGGATGAATCCGAAATATTTGAAATTTCTCGTTATTCATCAGTGGAATTGAAACTCGAAAAAATAATGTGAGATTAGCTACAAAGGGTGTCACTGTGACCAATTGACAAAATTCCATTTCATTTGGAGCTGATAATTCATCTCCAATGTGCTCCATGACTACTCCCAATTGTTTTTTCACTTGGGAAGGGGAAAGCAAATTTGGATCGATATGGTTTTTACGAGCGCTGATTAATACCTCCAACAATGCATTCTGTTGTCGCTCGTAATCCGTAATCAAATGTAAAACATACGACGTCATTGTTTGAAAATTGAATGAACCCTGCTCTTTATACACCATTTCATCTATCTTTGAAGCTAACAAATTTATGTTTTTCCCCTGCAGTTCTATTTCGGTTGCATCCTTTTTGATGATATTGCAAGTCGCGTCCAGGATAGAAGTATGATTTTTTAAAAGATCAAGCAGATGTTGATCATTCTCTGCGAGTTTGTTTATGTTCATTACATATTCTTTTGCAAAACGTGAGTCTAAAACTCCAAATAAATCACCAGCAATATTACCGATTATGTCCAAAGCCGCACGCTTAGAACGGTAATGTCTCATGCTGCTGATAAGATTATTCTTTTCATCAATATCATTGAAACGGTTTTCAATGAGTTGAGAAATCGTTTTGCATGAATCAAATTGGTTTATTTTCCTTGAACATAACTCTTTCATTCGAACAAAGTCTTGTTTTAATAATTTCGCCTCCTGAAAGAATTTATCTACATTTATGTAGACATTTGCATTTCAATTAGCATACGAAAAACGAGTGGTCATGATTTGTTCAAAATAAACACCAGGTGAAGTGTCAAATTTCTCAACTGTAAATGGAATTTGATTGCTTATGGGCAATGTATTTACCATAGTAGAAAAAATTGCAAGCAAAACAGTTATTATTGGAATGACATTGAACGTGTTTTTAGAATGTTTTTGTTTACTTAATTCGGCTACATGCGAACGTACCTCCTGTTGAGCTTGAAAATTATTCTCAATTGGAAGCGGTGATATCTTTGTTATTGGTCGTTTAAATGTCTGGTCACGCATCTTCAATGATACTACTCTAGTGAGACCATCGTCACCCTTATGAACATCAACTATTCTGGCTAGTGGCCATTACCAAGGAGGTGAATTCTCTTCCTTTACCAGAACTAATTCATTTACTTCTGGCTCTTTATCTTTAAGAAACCATTTCGACTTTTTTTGTAAGCTGTTTAGATATTCATTTTGAAATTTTTTCCAAACAGTTTGGCTTAATTTTTGCACTAGTTGCCATCGTGACAACCAATTTGTGTTTGATTCGAGATATTATTCATCCGGAGGAGCCAATAATGGTTTACCTATCAAAAAATGTCCAGGTGTGAGGCATTCCGTATCATCCGGATCATTTGACAAGGCACAAAGTGGCCTTGAATTAACGCAAGCCTCAATCTGATACAGAAGCGTGGCCAATTCTTCAAACGTTAATGCCGTTAAACCAATTGTTTTTGTTAAATGTGTTTTAACAGATTTAACTGCTGCCTCTGCCAAACCATTGAAATGAGGCGAGCCTGCAGGTGAAAAATTCCATTTAATATCATATTTTGTACACTCATTCATAATGGAATTGGCAAATTCTTCATTCTGAATTTGTTCGAAATCTTTCAAATCTTTATTTGCACGCACAAAATTGGTGCCATTGTCACTGTAAACAATTTTAACCATGCCACGGCGAGCAATTAATCGTCGAAAAGCCGCTATAAATGCAACTGCCGACATATCTGAAACTAATTCGATATGAATGGCTTTAGTCGACATACACACGAATACACACGTAAGCTTTCCTGATTTCACCTCTTCTGCCCTTTGAAAATTTATAATTGATGGCAGGTAAAATCAACTGCAACGTTCGTAAATGGTTTTTCTACGATATTTACTCTATTTGATGGCAAATCAGCCATAATTTGTGACATAGTTTTTTGTTTTTGTTTAAAACATGTGACACACTTATGCAATACACTTTGGATTTGTTTTTGTGAATTGACAACCCAATTACTCTGGCGAAGAACTGATTCAGTGAGTTTTGGACCGCCGTGTATGCATAATATATGAAAATTGCGAATAATAAGTGTTGTTATTGCGTTGTTTTTTGGCAATAAAGCCTGATGTTTTTGTTCAAATGACAAGTCTGCATTTCGGAGTCTTCCGCCAACGCGAAGAATGCCAAGTTTATCTAAAAATGGGCTTAAATTTAAAATGCTACTTGATTTTTTGACTTGTCCGATCCTTTTCAAGTCTTCGGTTTCTTCTGAAAATGCTTCACGCTGAACAACTTTAACAATTACGTATTCAGCTTTTTTCAATTCGTCTGATGTAATTGTTTTTGCTAATTCAGCTTTCCTATTGCAACGTTCTGCGAAACGTAAACAATAAACAATAATGCGTTTTAATTTATAAAACGACGAAACATTTGGAAGAATGTCTTGACTTAATTCGATTTTTGCATTGAAGGCATAAATTTCATGAATCGGTTTAATTTTTAAATGATTAGCGAATACTGTATATTCGGTTTCATGTAAAAAAGACGGACCATTCCACCACATAGATTGCTCAATCAATTTTGATGGCATAATGCCGCGTGAAGCGCAGTCGGCTGGATTATATTCCGTTGGTACATGATGCCAATTCTCTCTACCCACCATTTTTTCAATTGCACAAAGTTTATTTGCTATAAATGTCTTATATCGTTTTGGATTTCCGTGCAACCAGTCTATTACTATCATTGAATCGGACCACAAAAAAATTCTGCTGAATTTAATTTTTGTTGCATTTATTACTTTTTTCACTAGTTTTGATAGTAAATGAGCTGCACACAACTCCAAACGTGGAATTGTTAAGGCATCTTTTGTGTTTTTTAACGGTGCAACTCTATTCTTTGCATAAAACAAATGAACAGTGTTTTTTGAAACGTTTTTTAAATAAATTACTCCAGCATAAGCCAATTCGGATGCATCTCCGAAGCCATGGAGCTCCATAATGTCATCTGGATGATAATTTATCCAACGAGCAATTTTTAAATTATTAATTAGATGCAATTCATTTTTGATTTTCAACCAACTTTCAGAGATTGTTTCGGGCACTGTTTCATCCCAAGATAAGCCAGATTTCCACACTAATTGCATCAAATTTTTGGCTGAAATAATAACTGGCGAAATCCAACCCAATGGATCAAATAATGAAGATATCTCTGAAAGCAAAATGCGTTTCGTAATTGGTTTTGAATGCTCTGGTAATTTAATATTGTAAGTGAATTCGTCATTTAATGCTGACCAACTTATTCCCAGTGCTTTGACGTTGTCATTGAAAGCTTTGACCTCGCGATCGCATTCTGGAATTTCATTCAATAATTCAGTACAATTTGTGCACCATTTTCTGAGGTTGAAACCTGCTGATTGGAAAACGTGCTTTAAATCTTTGAAATTTTGAATAGCCTCTTCCTTTGAAAAGGTACCAGAGATTAAGTCGTCAACATACATGTTGTTGAGAATGATATTTGAAACGTTTGGATAATTTTCTTGACAAACTAATGCCAGTTGCTTTAACGTACGTATAGCTAAATATGGTGCATTCGCGAAACCATATGTAATCGTTTTCAATCGGTAGTCTTGAATTGGCATATTCAGTGAATCACGCCAGACTATGCGTTGATAATTTGTTTGTTCATCGTCAATCAATATTTGTCTGTACATTTTTTCGATGTCAGCCGTGAAAACGAATTTGAATTTTCTGAAATTTAATAAAATGCTTGTTATATCGTTTTGGTTTATTGTACCAAGTTCTAGCTGCTCATTTAATGATTTACCATTGTCAGTTTTTTGAGAAGCGTTAAACACAACACTTAAATTTGTTGTAGTACTGTCTTTTAATACACAATGATGAGGCAGATAGAAATTTGGAACATTTGGTTCATACGGTACTAAATCCATATGACCAAGTGCAACATACTCATCTATGAATTTTTTGTATTCGAGCGCTAAATTTGGATTTGTTTTGAATCTTTTCTCCAACTGAATGAGAGTTGCTACTGCACGATTGCGTGAATTTCCCAAAATCGGTGCATCAGCATTATCTTTGAAAGGAATTTTAACTTTATAACGACCGTTTGGAAGACGACAAACATTCGATGCAAAATGTTCTTCGCATTTACGCTCTTTTTCTGTCAAAGATTGATCGTCGCGATCAATAATTTCGTCATGTTTGAAAAATGCAGTTAATTTTTTATCTAGTTCAACAGTAGAAACCAGCGCGGTTATCTGTGTGCTTTTTCTGTTCGAATTTGTTGTGCCTGATATGAACCAACCGAATTCGGAATTTGTTCACCAGGTGACCCCTTGATTAATCCACTTAGAACAATTAATGCATGATCTGCCGAACCCAAAACAATATCGATCGGGCCAGCTTCACGATATGATGGATCAGCTAAAAATAGGTGATCTAAATGATTGAATGTTTGTGCATTTTTAAATACATTTTTTGCAAACTTGGTTAAACTTTTCATAATAATACACTTTGTATTCAAAACGAACTCAGATTTGAAGCGCGGTGTAATTTTTAATTCGACAACGAAATTTGATATTTCTTTTTTGTCGGTTATGCCGCTTATGGCAAATCCCTCTTTGATTTTCGGAATATTCAATAATTGCATTGCACTTTCTGAAATGAATGAACCCTGAGAGCCTTGATCAATCAATGCTCTCATTGCCAATTTCTCTCCATTTTTGGCTTCAACACAAACAAGAGCTGTTGCTAATAAAACCGATGATTCAAATGTAGAATTATTTGCAGTAATTTCACTCTCGTTCTGTTTTGTTTCTGATGTTTTTGCAACGTTTGCTTTTACTGATTCAAAATGCAAAAGGGAATGGTGCTTCTTGTTACAAATTTTACATAAGAATTCACTTTTACATTCATTGAATTTATGATTACCGAAGCAATTAACACATAACTTTTTTGATTTTATCCAATTACTACGTTCATTCACATCTTTTGCGTTGAATTTTTGACACTTCATTAAACCACCGAAATGTTCTTCACTGCAAAAAATGCACTTTGTATTTTTTTCTTTTTTGTTATTGTCCACATTGAATGTTTTTTTGTTGTTATCAAAAGCTTTCACATTTTTGTTTACTTTAGCTTCAGCTGATTGAATAGCTAAAAAACGTGATTCAATGTATGTCAAAAATTCATTCAAAGACTGTGTTTCGCGTACGTCTTCTAATTGACATTCATAATGCTTAATTGTATCTTCATGTAATTTCTTAATTAATATGTGACTTACCAATGGATCCCAAGATTCTGTGTTGAAACCCAAATTTTTGATAGCCATCATACTTTCGGTTGTGACATCGTACAAACGCTGCAATTCTTCGCCATTCTCGGAACGATGTTTTGATATATCAAAGATGTTGTCCAGTAATTGTCCAAGAAGTACTCTTTTATTGTTGTAGCGTTTTTGGAGAATGTTGTAACAAGTCGCGTAACTTTCGGTTGTGGGTGGAATTGCTGCCTGTCCGCTCAAGCTTGATTTCAAATACTGCAATTTGACATAATCAGCGATGTTGGTGTTTTCATGTATTATTTTATCGAAAAGTTCGATGAATGAGCGCCATTCACCTCATTTGCCGCTGAATTCGGGAATTTTTATTTTTGGTAATTCGGAATTACCATTTTTTTTGTTTTCACGGCTCAAAATTTCATTAAGGCGACCAACAGCAATAGCATATTCACTTTGAAGCATTTGCATGTTAATCAACATACTGACATCATTACGCACGGCTCTTAATTCGTAGTATTTATTCCGAAATGAATTCCAATTTTCGCGTAGCATGTCCAAATGAGCTTTGACGTGGCCGTTTTTTTCCATACCTTTGAAATTTCGAGTTGTTTTCAATAGATTGCAAATGTCAACGTAAAGTAGTTTTAAAATTTCAGAGTCGCTATTTGTTGATCCACCGGTTGCCCCTTGTAATGATGAATCAAACTCGTTTAGCGTTGAATTCAATAGAGTTTTGAGGTCATCGTCCAATTTTTCGTTCGGCTCATCCTCGTCGTCCGTTGACTCATCTGTAAGTTCTGAACGATGTTTTAGATACAAATTTTTGGATGATTGGAATAGATTATCCTTGAAGTAAGGTTGATTTGGGTCTGGATTAGATGATAGTGATTGATGGCGTGCTTCAAAGCTGCTCCACCAGGCATCTAATTTTTGAATGCGACGTGAGAAATACGTAGCTTTCTGTCAGCGCCGTCTTTATTGAAGTTGGTAATTGCTTTTTGGAGTTCGGTGATAGCTGCCTTCTGGCTGAGAAGAAGACTTTCCATTTTGAAATGTTTCGAGGGACCAAATGTTGATGTATTAACTAAAACCTCTCTGTTCGGCTGTCTAATTACAACTGATTTTATTGTCTTAGCTTTATCAATTATTACAATTCGTGTTTACTTAATTGCTAACACAGTTCATAGAAATTAAAAATAAAAATATAAATATAAACAATTGAAATTAGCCCAAAGTAAGTTCGTTTCTTAAGAAGTAAATTAGGCTAATCGTTGAATTGTTGACTAAGCAATTTAGTTCAAATTGATTAGTCAACAGTTTCATCTGTAGCATTCGTGGCATCTGAGGCGTCTGTTGCATCTGTGTCATCTGTTGCGTCTGTGTCGTCTGTTGCAAAATGTCTTCAGTTGTACGTACATTTTGTTGGCCCACATTCACTAAATTTGATGCATCTGTTTCATTGGAGTCGTTTCGTCGTGCATTCGTCGCCAAATTTCCAATTGTAGCATCGTATAATGGTCTTAATGTCGTCATCGTCGCTTCTGGGTCAAAATCAATTCCAGCATCTGTGAGCACTTGTATTATTTCATCACGTCGTAGAGTATGCGCCATTTTGAAATTCACTTCTGTTGAAAATAGTTCACAAATGATGTTCGAAAAATAAAAAAAAATTCCAAATTTTTTCTCTATTCTGCACAACAATTATTTATTAAAGTAATCCCTCATCCAGAATTGTAATCTAAAATCCAATGGATGGGTTTTGCACGGGTTTTGTAGATTTTATTTTATTTTACTTTATAAGAACGGAAAATATACGTGTTGCTTATCTTACGTTCAGCACAAAGAAGGAAGCTTTCAATATGGGTGTCGTGCGAACTGTCAAATGTCTCGTAATCCATGAGGTCTTATGTTCGCCACATGGACATTGACAGTTCGCTCAAAACCTCACACTTTGCATCAGTCACAACTTATCATATTATAACATTACAAATAATAATAATAATAATAATAATAATAATAATAATAATAATAATAATAATAATAATAATAATATTTATAATTTTTTTTATTGGTTGGTTTGTTTATTTATTGGTTCAACTAAACCATAAAGCTGATTGCTCCGCGAGTCATATTGAACTCTACCAACTATTCTTGTCATATCTTCTGAGAGGGACACTATTTTTGGCAAATTCCGTTCATTCAAATACTGTAATAATTCTTCAGCACGTAAAACTCCAGGTGTAATATGAAATTGTGAAGTACGAATATAACGATCAATTGTAGGAAGAGATGGTATTGCGGCTTCCAAATTACTTTGAAGTGTTTGATAGCCCAGTTTGCCAATAATTAAACGTAAGTAAATGGAAAACAGTTGAATGTCCTTATCGTAACGGTAACCACCTCTTTTGCGATTGGAATTATGATTGGCCACTGAAATTAATTTGTTCAAGAAATAATGTGCGCGCGTGATGTCTTTTCCATCAGAATGATTCATTGAAACACTTTCAGCATGTCTTTCTCTGTATTCATTCGGTTCTCTAAAATACTTGAGACCATTAACGTCTATAGCCTGCTTCACATGCGAAACGAGTTCTTTGATGAGATTTCTGTGACCCGGTAAAAAAAACGAAACTTTTTGGGTTTTTTGCGAAAAATTGCCCGAGAAAATCCTCCTTAGCACAGTTAATAGGAGCGAAATTTAAAATGTCTTCTCTTATGAACTTCTCGACCACATCAATATCTGAGTCAGTGATACTTTTAAAGGTAATGGCTTGATCAAAACCAGAATATCTGAAAAATGTGTTGAAACCACCAGAATATTAAAAATTATACAAATGCTGCGAAAATATGTAACCTACTCGAATCCATTTTTTATAAACTTTGGAATTTCAATGGATAAATCTCTTTCTAAAATTATCCATAATTTGTTTTCCATTTTTATTTTGATTTATTTATTATTTCTTAGAGCAGTGATGAAAACCGATTGACAATCCCATTTGATATGTCATATGCATGTATAGTTGTCATTTAAAAAAAAAGTAATTGGTAATCGCACTGCAAAAGCAAAAAGTAATCGACGAAAAAAAGTAATCGAAAAATATAGTTTTTTGAGTTATTTCCCCCTTGAGAAGATCTCCACCCACCGATTTTTCTCACATTTGAATGGCATTTCAATGTTGCTTCATCTGATTCAAATGCCAACACATTTAACTACAAAAGAGGAGACTATTTTGGCTTGAATCAGTATCTGTCATCTTTATGCTTGGAAATTCAACTGATTAGTCGTCATTTATCTCTGGGCGATCAGGTGACAGTGCTTGCTAATTCATTAACGACAGCAATAGAGCGCTTTATACCAAAGAATTCCAATAAACATAATGTAAAGTGTCCATGGAGCAATGCTCAACTACGTAACCTAAAAAACAAGAGAAATAAGGAATGGAAGTATTTCAAAATCATTCTGGCGTATTATTAATTCCAGGAGGAAAACTGATAATATACCGAAAATTCTTCATTATGGTGATACATCAACGACTAATATTCAAGTTCAAGCTGATCTTTTTGCAAAATTTTTCCACAAAAATTTTGAATTTAATCGGGATGGCTTACAACACAATCGAGTTACTTCCATTGGAGGAACTAATGATTTATTCCTGTTGGAAGAAG
The DNA here is from genome assembly GCA_028476595.1 of Obolodiplosis robiniae. Lineage (NCBI taxonomy): Eukaryota > Metazoa > Arthropoda > Insecta > Diptera > Cecidomyiidae > Obolodiplosis > Obolodiplosis robiniae. The sequence continues at coordinate 30,078 of JAOPHN010000008.1, forward strand.
CATTTGTATTCGACGAGCTTATGAAAATTGATATATCGAAAGAAACGAGGCCTGATGGTTTTCATCCATTATTGCTGAAAAATTGTGCAGCCTTTTTGTGCACTCCACTTCACATCATATTCAACGAATCACTAACTCTCGGATTGTTTCCTTCTCAGTGGAAGAGTTATAGCGTGAATCCAATCTTTAAAAAGGGATCTAGATCAAATGTTGAAAACTATCGCTGTATAGCTAAACTACCAACTATAGCTAAATTCTTCGAGAAACTCGTGAATATTATCCCAAAACTTTAATTCAATTGATTTTTTTTTGATTTTTTTTTTATTTTTTTATTTTTCATGTTTATTAAAAAAAAATTTAGTCTGTGTTATTTACAATAATGAACTTGTTGTATATATTTGCTTCATGTCAACGGTTAGCAAACAGTGGCCGGCCATTCCTGACTTGATTTCCTACTTCTATTTCATCACTATGCTTAATTTTTATAATTCATAATCGTTTTTAAAGGGTTTCCCAATAGGGGTGATATGATTTTGAATGTCCCTATCGGGCTCATTTGAACTGACATTTTTGACGTCTACTGTCAGTTGTCATCAGTAAGGTTTGCCATTTAATCATGAGTAGTTTCACGCTTCCACAACGAATATAGCCGCCGTACAGGCCAGTATCGAGGAAAACCGTGAATTGTCCGTTTCACGCCGATCTCAGGAATTGGGCCTGTCCAGGATGACTACCTGGCGTATTTTGCGGTTGGATCTTGGCCTACATCCCTATAAGATGATTCTGGCCCAAGAACTGAAGCCTAATGACCATCGTTTGCGTCGGGAGTTCGCGGATTGGGCTCTGGAATCAATTGAAAATGATCCCAATTTTCATCAAAAAATCATCAAGCTTGAACGCATTCGGGTTTGCAAGAAGAGTCGCGCGAGCCATTTGGCCGATATATTGTTTAAATCATAAATGGCATAGAATATCCAATATTTATTGGGAGTACAAATTGAAAACCGCGCATTTTTTTCAAAATTTCGATCTTTTTATAGAAAAATGGTTACAAATTGATTATTCAAAGTATTGTCCATCGCTAGCCACAACTTTTTCCCATCTTTCTGGCAAATTACGGATTCCGCGTCGAAAGAAATCTGTGCTTTTTTCGGCTATCCATGAATCGACCCATTTTTTGCATTCCTCGTAAGAATGGAAATGCTGTTCAGCCAGGCCATGTGTCATTGATCGGAAGAGGTGGTAATCGGAAGGGGCAATGTCTGGGCTATACGGCGGGTGGGGTAGGACTTCCCATCGAAGCGTTTCCAAGTAGGTTTTAACGACCTGAGCAACATGTGGCCGAGCGTTGTCATGTTGCAAAATAACTTTATCGTGTCTTGCGACCGTTTCCGACCGTTTTTCCTTCAGTGCTCGGCTCAAACGCATCAATTGAGTTCGGTACAATGCTCCTGTGATGGTTTCGTTTGGTTTCAACAACTCATAATAGATCACGCCGAGCTGATCCCACCAAATACACAGCATTAGCTTCGAGTCATGAATGTTCGACTTTGGCGTCGATGTTGATGCGTGGCCGGGGTAACCATACGATTTTTTTCGCTTCGGATTATCGTAATGAATCCACCTTTCATCACCAGTCACAATACGATGCAAAAAACCCTTCCGTTTTTGCCTTTGAAGCAGCTGTTCACAAGTGAAAAAACGGCGTTCGATGTCTCTCGGCTTCAATTCGTATGGCACCCAATTTCCTTGCTTTTGAACCATTCCCATGGCTTTTAAACGATAGGAGTGTCACTCCCAATGATTTTGCAAGTTTTTCTTGCGTTTGACACGAGTCTTCATCGAGTAATGCTTCCAACTCCTCGTCTTCAAACTTTTTCACTTGGCCTGGACGCTCTTTGTCTTCCACATCAAAATCACCACTTTTGAACCGCGCAAACCACTCCTGGCACGTTCTAATCGACGGAGCATATTCTGGATATGCTTCGCATAACAAACGATGACTCTCGGAAGCATTTTTCTTCAGATTAAACCAATAAAGTAAAACTTCCCGCAAATGCTGTTTTGTAGGCACGTAGCTCGACATTTTCAACGCAATAATAAACTTGTGTATTCAACTGAATGATAAGTTTGACAGATCGTTTTCAATGTATTTTTTTATCCTCTTTAAGATACAATAGCTGTCAAAGTCAAAATAATGACATCTATGATAGATATGAAGTTAGTAACGAATGCGCGGTTTTCAATTTGTACTCCTAATATATACATTTTATGACCTATGTCCAATTCAGCTTTCATGGATTTTGTAATGAACTATGATGTTAGTATTTACAAAGCTTATTGAGCGGTTACATATTGTATGACCTTTCTCCGTTTCTGTTTTTATTGTAATATAAAAGTTTTTCGTTTTCAATCAATAATCCTCGTTTATGCATTTCGTACATGAATGATGGTGTTTTATATCTGCTTCTTTGCATTACATCAAAGTTATCACATTGAGTGATTTCAAACAGATGTTCGTTTTCATTTTCAATTATTCGATCAAAAAATCTTATTTGATTCTCGTTGAAAAATACATCGAATCTCTTGCAATTTGATTTTTCATATACTTTTCTCGAATTCACAAATTTTATTGAGTTTTCTTGTCTGAAGCCCGTGCAGGCTCTTAATATTATTCTTTCAAATTTTCTTATTTTTTCCATGTTATAGCTATTTATGTCATTCCATGCGGCGAACCCATAACATAGAATTGATCTAATTAGTGCTTTATACAATAGTGATTTTACTTTTAAATCTATCGTCCTGTTTCTGAATAAATTTTACATGCGAAAAATGCATTATACGCTCTCTTTATTTGTAAGTCAACTTGCGCTCTAAAATGAAATTGCTTATTGTAAATTATTCCAAGATATTTTATTTCATCTTTTGGTGTTAAGATATATTCATCTATCCTAATTTCCACCTTTTTTACTTTTTTCCTGATTGTTGCACCGATGTCTTTCCATCGGCCTAAAACTATCAGTAACTCACATTTGGTTTTGTTTAATTTCAGTATAAATTTTTTTGTATAATGTAATACTGATTGTAAATATTGGTTGATGTTTCTCTCGGCTCTATCTATATTACCATCCGAAACAACAATCGCAACGTCATCGGCATATCTTAGCGACTTCATATTTTCTTCCACTGGTTCCGGAAAATCAGCTGTGTACAAAAGAAATGCAAAGGCTGATACTGACGAATCTTGTGGTGAGCCTTTGTCAATGAATTTAATTTCTGATTTTACATTTTGCACCATTGCTTGGAATGATCGGTTTTTCATGAAATTGAATAATAATTTGGCTGTTGCGTTCGAAAAGTTGTACATATGTAAACATTTCCAAATCAAACCCTTTACTCATAGCAGGTCAAACGCTTTTTTGTAATCAAGTGTTATTATGAAAGTAGGAGTTTTCGCTACTTTTCCTAAATTTTGTGCAATTGTATGACTTAGAGAGACTAGTGGATGCCAAGTAGATTTTGCCTTTTGGTAAATTCAATTGATATTGTAAATATAAATTTCGCAACGTTTAAGAATGAAATCTTGAGAAAAATTAAAATTTTGATTGTTAATAATGTTAAAAAAAAGAAAAAAGAAAAATATTATGAAACTACGAAAATTATAAGAATAAATAACTAAAATCAGTAATTTAAGATTGAGACAAATATTGTCAACAAAAAACCGAAACAAAGAGGTGTAGAATGTAATTGGGATTTCCTGTTTTTTATACCTTGAAATAAGAACCATAAATAAATAAATAAATAAATAAATATTAAACTGACTGATATGGTTGTAAATAGAATATCACCGAGACAACATGAATTCTCTAAAGGGCGTTCAACAGTGACCAATCTCATGGATTTTACTCACTTTGTGTGTTTAAAAATCGACGACAAGTAGATGTGCTGTTCACAGATTTTGCAAAGGCCTTTGATAAAGTCAATCATGATATATTGATTTCAAAATTAAACAGATATAATATACCTAGTAACCTCATCTATTGGATCAAATCATATCTTCGCGACCGTCGTCAATTTGTATACTACAATGGTAGATGTTCCGGGGAATTCATAGTAAACTCGGGTGTGCCTCAGGGAAGTCACTTGGGACCTACACTTTTTTTACTATTTATCAACGACATAGTTGAGGAATTGGGTATTGATGTGTTTATATCTTTGTTTGCTGATGATCTTAAAATTGCAGCTGCAATCAATTCCGCTATGGACACATTGAAGCTTCAACGTGCTATCGATAAATTGAGGCATTGGTGTATCGCAAACGATTTACACCTAAACTTAAACAAGTGTTCAGTGATGTCAATTACCAACAAACAACAATCGAACATCTTTATTGGAAATTACCATTATGGGGATCACGTGTTTGAAAGAGTTAAAGAGCAAAAGGACCTTGGTGTTATTGTGGATTTGAAATTGAACTATAATAACCACATAAATATGATAGTGTCTAAAGCAAAATCTACACTTGGATTTATCAAACGCTTTTGCATTGAGAGATTATCCATCTGCCGAACACAACTATCGTATTTCTTCATATGAATGTAGACTGGAAAATTTGCAAATGATGAAACTTGAAAGGAGGCGTATCAATGCAGCTTTGCTGTTTTTCTACGACGTATTGAACGACATTATCCCATGTTCACAGATAAAAAATGATATTGCGCTTCATTCAAACCCATTCAATCTTCGGGTGGAGACTTTTAGAATAAAAAATCTATCACTTATTAATGAACATACGGCACCAATAAATCAGATGTGTAAACTTGCAAACTTCATTGATGAACTGTTTAAAGAACCTGCTTCTCGTGCAAATTTTAAATCTCAATTAGTTGCCTGTGATAAATTGAATCTTAGGTTGAAACAACAAATCCAATGATTGTAATTAAACCATTTCTTTTTAAATTTCATTAGCATTGTTAATATTGTGATATTGTGATTATGTGATATTTTTAGCATAGTTATCGAATGTAATATTTATACAAATTGTATTTATAATCATCCAACCTTGCAATGTTTGAATGGATTTTTCCAAAAGAAAAGATACAGGTTTTAATGGTGGTGAGATCCGATGTAATCGATTAATGACCTTTACCTTTTCCCTGTCAGATATGTTATTACTTAAAAATGAATAAAAACAGCCAGTCTTTGGCCGTGCATTTTTAAATAAATAGTAACCTATTAATTTTCAGCTTAATCAAATAATTTTTTTCGAGTAGCTCTAGTGGAGTCGAATCAAAAAATGGGCTGTTTTTCAATATAATTACGAAAAATTTGTATGGGGACTATGTCTAGTTCGCATTGCATCTTTATGAAACTTTCAGAATATTATTTTTTTAAGAAAAAAATGAGTCATGCAAAATTTCAAGTCATTCCGAAGAGATATTTCGACTACCTCCACTGCAAAATGTTCGATTTTCGGTATTTTTTTTTTCATCAATTTGAATGTTCAATAACTTTTCAAGGAAATTTGTACAGAACATATTAAATGTGAAACCATATCTATCGTTGGCATGAAATGAAAGTTCACATCAGAGTGAACTAATTCGTAATTATTATTATCAATTCAATAAATGGTCTTACGTACGTAAAACTAACTTTTCCGCACATTTCCCGAAATTATTCGAGTTTACGGGTTTTTCATTGATTGCTACTCATTTGTATTTGATTTATGTATATTTCTTATCGAACCATCTTGCAACTTTGAGAATAAATCACAGAAAATTTCAACTCATTACGATGAGATCGAATTTCAAGTCATTACACATCATGTGATTTAAATTTAAATTTTAATAAAAAAAAGGAATAAACATCTCAGTTTCTAATTTTCACTTCAACAAACGTTCGCTGGTTTTGAATTGGTAATAACAATTACGAATTAGTTAACTCTGATGTGAACTTTCAATTCATGCCAACTGTAGATATGGTTCCACATTTATGTTATGTATAAATTTCGTTAAAAAGTTAATGAGCATTTAAATTGATGAAATTAATACAGATTAAAAATCACAAATACTTCATCCACATTAATGACAAAATTTGAATTTTAACCCCGAAAATTAAAAATTTTGTAGGGGAGAGAGTCTTAAACCTCATCAGAATGATTTGAAATTTTGTGTGACTCATTTGTTTAGTAAAATAAATAATATTCTGAAAGTTTCAATTCGATACAATGTGAACTTGAGATAGTCGCCATAAAAATTTTCAGTTTTGACCCCGAAAAGACCCAGAAAATCGAAAATTTTACAGGGGAGGTAGTCCTAAATCTCATCGGAATGACTTAAAATTTTGTAAGACTTATTTTTTTCATAAAAAAATAATATTCTGAAAGTTTCATTATGATAAAATTCGAACTAGACATAGTCCCCATACAAATGTTTCTTAATTATATTGAAAATAATGAGCCCATTTATTGATTCGACTCCACTAGAGCTACCCGAAAAAATTGTCCGATTAGGCTGAAAATTTATAGGTTTCTATTCCTAATTAAGAACAATGTGTGTGTAAATTTTTGATCAATTCTAATCTCAATTTTTTGAGTTATCGTGTTAACAAATTTTTGCGTACAACAGACAATGTACAACGGACAACGTACCACACACGGACAAAAAATTGCTCCGGGAATGGTTGCAATCGTTTTTTCTAGGTTCAAAACGCATAGAAAACTTATTCCGAGCGTTTTGAATTTTTTGGACCAATCACAATACCTTTACCACACACAGTGGTGTGTGCGGAAAGGTAAAAATAGGGGCGTTTGCTGAAGATGATTAGCAACGACATACCATTAATACAGAAACACCCAAAAGGACGATGAACTGTGCTATAAATCTCATTCTCTATGTTAGTGGTGTTGGGAAAGGAGACAAGCTAAACTTATATACTGTAAGGAAGAATATTGAAGATTCCTCAAATGAGAGTCTGTTGATTCCACAATGAAGAAACGAATGTAAAATGTTCCGTACAGACATTAATTCATATTATATTTCATATTCAAATTAAGGAGTTCTTATATTCATATGAGTCATTCCATTATGGAATTTATCTGGTTTGTTCTCTTATTCCGAATCTATAATATTGTATAATTAATTGGTGTTCACAAAATTGCTCGAAAGAAATCCGAATAAATAAAATTTTCAAAAAAGGAAGAAAAAGTTTAGGAAATGTAATGGATACGAAAATGTGGAAGAAATGTGATTTATCTCGGATAAATCTTCTTTTCTCCAAAATATGGGTATCAATTGCCAACAAATTTATATTCTTTGATACAAATCCACAAGTTTGACCGGAAAGACGCAATTTCAGTTTCCTTCCAACTTAATTTTACATACAGGCAATTTGTTTTGGCTGTATGACATGTTCAATGGAAATGTAAAATGCTTGATGCATCAAGAAAACGTGTTAATAATTAATAAAAATTGCAATCAAAACATAATCCCAAATACATATTCATTGATTTAAGATAAATTTTGCGCATTTGGATTGGTGAAACAGGCGAAAAATATGCCATTTTACACTTTCAATTAGTTCAAGTATGTGAATATTCAAGCAAATAGCTTGAATAATTTCAGCTCAAATCGTCCATACAAACAACGAAAATCTGTCAAATTGATTCCTTTTCAAGCAAATTTATGCTAAATTGGATCAGATCGAATGCAGTAAACACTCAATATAATAAACAAATAACAACAATGCAAATTTTTTTATGCGAATGATTACGAAAATTTTACGAAAAACCTGCTCGAGGCAATTTCAATACTCCACTCGATTGAAAACTTCACCAAATTAATGTATATTCACATTTCTGTCAAATAATTGCATATAAAATGAATGGTTTTAAGACTACGGGTTCATGGGCTATGTTTATTTCTTATCGCATCATCATGTAACTTTGAGAAACATAGAATATCAAGACATGACGGTGAGATTTAGGATTGGATGGTGTTATTTCTTTAACATATGAACCTTAAAATATGGAGCAATTAGATTTAAATTCACTTGAAATTAACGTTGATCATGAAAATAACTCAAAGCATTTATGGACAATTAGTGCCTTTCAGCGTCTGGTGTGTTTTACGAAACATTTAGCCTCATACACTCCTAAGAACATAGTTCCCATGTAAATAGTTCCCAAATCTTATCGGAATGACTTGAAATTTGGTTTTACTTATTTTTTTTCATCATCATCATCATCATCATCATCATCACTCAGTATGTATAGACCGAATTGTGTACCGTTAGGTGTGTTCAGTCTTTTTCGTATTCCATGAATACCACCAGCATGAGAACTATTATTCGAATACATTGGTGAGGGGCTTGCAGGGCACGACTGCACAGCATTCGAATGCTCGAGCCCATGAATGGCTACTACCTTTTTTGCGGTGGTGTATTGAATATTGAAATACCCAATAACACAACCTTAGCGTTAAGGTAGTCAATTTACGTGTGTCTGTGCCAACTCAAAATCCTCTTTGTGCACAAACACGGGACCGACAACTTAAAGTGTCCTCCGAAACACTCCTTGAGTCGAACATCACTGTTTTATGTGTTAGTTTGTCTCCCATCAATATATGACTGTTATAAGCAATGATGAAATTGATAGAAAATCAAACGGCCACTAGGAGATTCCAACCCACGTCCCCATGCTTGCAAAGCCGGCACGCTAACCACTACTCTACAGCTGGGTCTTATTTTTTCATATAAAAAATATATTCTGAAAGTTTCATTATGATACAATGCGAACTAAACATAGTCCCCATACAAATGTTTCATAATTATTTTGGAAAACCGCCCAGTTGATGATTATACCCCAATTGAGCTACCCGAAGACATTATCCGAATGAGCTGAACATTAATAGGTTTCTATTCCCTATGAAGACATATTTGCGCGTTCATGAACAATTGATTTTAGGCTTAAACTTCTTGAGTTATCGTGTTCACAAATTTTAGAGCACAACGTACAACGGACATCGTACGTATCAGAAATGCATAGAAATTTCATTACTGCACACAGTTTTGTGTGCAGAGAAGTAAAAATTTGAGAACTATTTTCGGAAAAACAAAACTCTTGAATTTCTTGGGGAAATTTTGGCCTGCTATTATTTCATTATAATTGTCCTGATAACTGATCAGCTGAATTGAGCTGCTGTTTTCCGATAATAATTAACGCCGCAATCTGTGAGTTTATCCCCACCTAAATTAAGAATATGTGAAAACAGATGTGCTCACTTTTCAAGGTCTGAGCTTCTCTATATCAGATTAAACGCAGCATTGAATTACAAAAATTTGTATTCAGTTATTCCTCGCTAAAACATGTACGAGCCACACATATCTCAAAATATGACTTTTCATTGAGTGCACACATATTTTTTTCTCGGTTTTTGACTCAACACAAATATTGTGCATTCTTTCATACATCTTTTTGTTTTGTGTTGTGTTGTAACATTCGTTTTATATTTTTGCCAGGCTAAATAATTTTTATTTTACTAACTTTTTGCACTGGCATCAAAATTCACGTAATGAAGGTTCATATTGTGTAGAATTGAGTGTATTTTATTCCAGAAAACAGTTGGTAGATTTGTGCGTTCAGAAATCATTAAATTCGTGTGAAGTGAGAAATATTCAAGGCGACAATGCACGCGTACAGTTACTTATACACACGTTCCAACATGTAACGAATTTTCCTGAATGTACACAAAACACCTGTTTTGTAATGTGTTTAGTTTCGAAAACTCATATATTGTTTTTCAGGTGTCTCATTTGCACTCAAAATTCCGAGCAAACGACAACAACATCGTCAAATAACAACAACATCATTCAAAATGTTCAAAAAAAATGGAAGAAAAATAAAAGTCGCTTGACTGACTTAATGCATAATATACTTAGTGTAGCAATTATAATTTTATACTTTTTATACGGGATGGCGTTAATAATACTTTTTCGCATACTGAAACTATATTCATGCGTCATCGATAGGCTTTGTTTTTTTTCATGTGTCATTTTGCTAAAGAGTCAACCTTTTTGCCGACAAAACGCAATTTGCGGGAAGGTTTACTTCTTTGCTTTCATTTGAAGAAAAATACAGCTAAAAGTCATGAAATTCTGTCCCAAGGCTACGGCAAGCATGCTCCATCGATTTCAACGTGCAAGTACTGATTTCGACGATTCAGAGAGGGCGATTTTGACACGGAGGACAAAGAGCGTCCTGGCCAGCCGAAAAAGTTTGGGGACGAAGAATCGGAGGCATTGCTCGGCCAAGATCCATGCCAAATCCAAGAAGAGCTCGGCGAATCGATGGGAGTGTGTCAAACAAACATTTCCCATCCCTTGAAATAATTGAGAATGATCCAAAATATGGAATTTTGGGTGTCACACGAATTGAAGCCGAGAGACGTCAAACGGCGTTTTTTCACATACGAATTGTGGGCCGAACGACAGAATCGGAAGGGTTTTTTGCATCGTATTGTCACATGACAATCCAAAGCGAAAAAAATAATGGGGTTAGCCCGGTCATGCTTCACAACCGACATCAAAGCGGAATATTCATGGTTCGAAGCTCATGCTTTGTATTTGGTGAGAACAGAAGGGTGTCGTGTACTATGAGCTGCTCCAACCCAACGAAACAATCACGGGGGATCGCTACCGGCTACGATTGATGCGTTTGAGCCGAGCATTGTGCGAAAAACGTCCAGAAACTATCGAAAGATACGACAAAGCTATTTTGCAACATGACAACGCTCGGCCGCATGTTGCAAAGGTCGTCAAAACATGCTTCGAAACGCTGAATGGTGTTAATTCTTTCTAAAATGAACATTATTAAAATGGCGCAAAAAGATTCAAATTCGAAAGTGAATCGGTTTGCGATTTGATAAAATACTGAGTGCAAATATCACGTGCTCTTTTAAAATATTGAAATGAATTACAAAAAAATAAATTCCGGTATTTCGGGCTAAATATGTATGAGATGCCAACATTTGAATTCTTCAAGAAAAAAACAACTTGGAAATAGGTATAAATTCACGATGATCTGAAGGTGAAACTATCATTCGAACAGTGAAAACCGTGCAATTCACGAAACGTTTGAAATATTATATTTTTCATATATTTTCTTCGTGTAAACCATTGAAACTTACAATGCGCCATTTGAATTTATTCCAACTCACTTTGGGTGTTCTCGTTTTGATAGCGGTAAGTGAAAATCATTCGACTCTCTAAGTAAATGTAGTTTATTTCATTTATTTTGTTCATTTATTTAGCTTACTGATGCTGTTTATGAACGGTATACATATAAACCCCTTTACAATGGGGAAATGGTGGACTTTGTTCAATTTCATGAAATGTAATATAACTTTAGAACCAATATATTTTTTTGCTTAAAATTATAAAATAAAATATTTCATTATTCAAGGTGCTGTCCAAGATTTGTAGCGAAGTAGGTTGAAATATAAAAATATCTTAATATATTTCGTACATTAAATCTTGAAATTTATATCGACTTAAATTCGTTTTTCTCATTTGCATTCAAATTAGAATCGATAGAACCACACAGGAAGAAAATGAGTTGAGTGAATTGATATTGCAAATCAGAAGAACCGTTTACGATACTCAAACAGATGATTCTTTAATTACAGCGTAAGCAATAGAACTCAAAGCAATTGGAGTTCTATCTTAATAATTGTATTCTTTCACATTGTTTCAGGAAAAAGGAATTCCTCATATCAAGTATTCCCAAACTTGCCAAATATTGCGAGCAAGAGTAAGGCAAATTACTAAATTTCATTCTTTCAAAAGTAATATTTATGAGCAAGATTAATTATGAATTATTATCACATTATTAGAGATTCTAATTCTGAACTCCGCAACACATTGGGCATTCGTTGTAAATGGGTTTATGGGTTGTTGGTAAAGGAGAAAAAGTATACACTTTCAAGTCACGATGATGCAAGTTCATCCAATCCAACTCATCCGTGAACCCCGTGAGAGGTTTAGGCAGTAAAAATACCAGCAAAATTGTGACACATTTTATGATATAAAAGTGTAATTTTTGCCATTGTTAAAACAATCTGCCTGCTAAAAATTGATAATAAATTCCACATCATATATTTTCTGAAAATATAAAAAAAAACATCTGAAATATTATTCTGTACGTCTTTCATGTTTTATCCATTACAACAACGTTGACGTTGTGTGAATTTCATTATTATAACATTCTGGAATAGAACCTTACGCAAGCGCACGATGCTTTGTATCGTCTCCTATGTAAAAGGGTAGCGAATGTCGTTGGACCGCGCCATCTCTACCTAAACGATTGTACCAAACGCTTCAACATTTCACACCTTCCCCGCCTTCCCCTTCTTCAAACAATGACGAATGACAGCAAAGATGCGGAGCCTGTCAAACTTGCTGTTTGAAGAAGGGGAAAAAGCAGGAAAAGTGTTTGCCATCCATAGACGAACGAATGGTACAGAGGGCGCTGCTGTCAAGCTAAGTGTCAAAATTTAATTTTGCATCGTCCGCTTGACCTTACCTTTATGCCCTGAGGGGAATATTTCCAAAGCGATTTTTTCTATAAGAAATGTTCACAAGCAAAGAAATGAAGGTAAAGAGCTCTCTCTTTCTCTTAATATCTAAACACGAAGCATGATGGGGCAAATTAAGTCTCGTAAGATTACGCTATAGAGAATACATAGTATTTTGTGTTTATTTGAAACAAATATAATTTCACAACAGTTGTTTTGAGCAACAGCATCTATATTCATAGATTAAATGTGTCAATTTTGAAATTAAAATTTTGTGTTTTTACTTGCAACGATTTCGATCATTTACATAATAGATATTATCTGCTTAGATTCTTTATCCAACAGGAATGTGAATTAACAATCACACCAGAATCCGATTTTCCTTTGCAAATGCATTTTCTTTACAAAAGAAGATGAATATGCTGCCTTTTAAGTGTTCGGATTTTGAATTCTCCTTCAGATGTAAGCATTGATAGCGATCGTTGGATTAATCTTTTCGAATTTGTCTATATCATAAAATTTTACGGGGAAATTGATTCCCATGAAATTAAGATCATTTGCATACTGCAAGTATTTTTTTTCATTCTCAATTCTAACATTAAATGTACGTTGGAAGTCACCCCAAGAGAAGTGATGGATTTTTGTATAATATATAAATGAACGAATTAATTTATAGCAAGTCAGTTCAATTTCAATTTTTGTGAGATTCCTAAAGTAGTAGGGACTAGGTATGTTGAACAGTCTCTACTATGAAAACAAGCCATTTGTCACTTCTGGAGATTTGGAAATGTGCGACTACTTGGTTTCATCATTTGGTTTCGTTTACGGGAAAAAATATGGAAAACAACTTGAAGCAGATCTTAGGGATCGTGCTTCTACCACAAAGTTTTGCGACAAATCTAACTGAGAATGATGTCGAAATGTTTAATCAGGGTCGATACATTATGTGCTTCGGAGGCAGGGATGAACCTTAACATACCATGGCGATTTCACACTTCGTAAGGGCGGAATCTTACAATGAGTCTCTTCTCGATTTGGATTTCAATGTGAATAACTTTTTAATTCAAACATAATAACAAATATTAATTTCTTAATAATAATAATAATAATAGCAGTAGCACCTAAACCCTGGAACAAAACCAAATCTTTTATTTCAATCATTTTTTTCAGATTGTTTTTTTTCTAATAATATTTCTTTTATTACTTTTCCGCACACACCACTGTGTGTGGTAAAGGTATTGCGATCGGTCCAGAAAATTCAAAATGTGATTCAAATAAGTTTTCTATGCGTTTTGAACCTAGAAAAAACGATTGCAACCATTCCCGGAGAAATTTTTTGTCCGTGTGTGGTACGTTGTCCGTTGTCCGTTGTCCGTTGTACGCAAAAATTTGTTAACACGATAACTCAAAAAATTGATATAAGAATTGATCAAATTTTACACACACATTGGTCTTCATTAGGAATAGAAACCTATTAATTTTCAGCCTAATCGGATAATTTTTTCGGGTAGCTCTAGTGTAGTCGAATCCATAAATGGGCTGTTTTTCAATATAATTAAGAAAAAATTGTATGGGGACTAAGTATACAACATCGCTCAATAAGTCCGTAGGATGACATATAGATGACGACACAAATACCGAATCCGCATGGTTTTTTGAAAGTTCCAACCTTCAAAAGATACGTGTATAAATTTGACAGCTATCGGATCATTAGTTTCCGAGTTATAGCATTTTTAGTGAAGCAAGTTTTGTGTTCGAAGAAAAAATGGAAAAATCAGAATTTCGTGTGCTCATTGCTTTTTGATGAAAAATAAATGGTCTTACGTACGTAAAACTAACTTTTCCGCACATTTCCCGAAATTTTTCGGGTTTACGCGGTTTTCATTGGTTGCTACGCATTTGTATTGGATTTATGTTGATTTCTTATCGAATCATCATGCAACTTTGAGAATAAATCACAGAAAATTTCAAGTTATTACAATGAGATCGAATTTTAAGTCATTACACATCATGTGATTCAAATTTAAATTTTAATAAAAAAACGAATAAACATCTCAGTTCCTAATTTTTACTTCAACGCTCTCTATTTATGAATTGGTAATAAAAATTACGATTAGTTCACTCTGATGTGAACTTTCAATTCATGCCAACGAATAATATGATTCCACATTTATGCTATTTATAACTTTCGTTAAAAAGTTAATGAGCCAAGGGGACCTTGCTATTTGAGACATTTAAATCATATCTATTCTCCAGCGCCATACATTAGGCAGTAGTATTGATGTGATATTTCAATCGATTCAATGACTCATTTGTTTTTATTATTTGTGTCAATAAAAATTTTGTTCGTATTACAATGGATCCAAATTGAGTTCACCTATGTAAAATAAGATGGCGCGGTTAATTGGCATACTCTCGAATAGCTCTCCAATTCCATACAAGCACGGACCGCTTGTAATGAGCATTCAAATTGATGAAAAAACACAGATTAGAAAATCACAAATACTTCATCCAATTTAATGACAAAATTTTAATTTAGAATTTTTAGAAAATTGAAAATTTTGTGGGGGATGTAGTCTTAAATCTCATCAGAATGACTTGAAATTTTGTGTGACTCATATATTTCATAAAAAAATAATATCCTGAAAGTTCCAATTCGTTGCAATGTGAACTTAAGATATTCGCCATACAAATCTTTCGTTTTGACCTCGAAAAGATCCCAAAAATCGAAAATTTTGCAGGGGAGGTAGTCCCTAATCTAATCGGAATGACTTGAAATTTTGCATGACTCCTGAATAATAATATCCTGAAAGTTTCAATAGGATACAATGTGAACTTCAGATATTCGCCATACAAATTTTTCGTTTCGACCACGAGAAGACCCCAAAAATCGAAAATTTTACAGGGGAGGTAGTCCTATATCTCATCGGAATGACTTGAAAGTTTGTAAGACTTATTTTCTTCAGACAAAAATTATATATCCAAAGTTTCAATCTGTTACAATGTGAACTTAAGATAGTCGCCATACAAATCTTTCGTTTTGTGCAGTTGTGTCGTTACCCCATGCACTGTCATATATAATCATTTCATTGGAGCCAGCGACGCAATGAGTAGTTATATGATGATGACCGGCTAGAATGATTTGAATATCATCGCGGTTGGAAGGTGCTGGCTTATAACGAGATAGATTTAGAGATTGTGCATAAATTGTAGGCTGCATAGCATATTGCGGGAATCGTTGCCGTGCAATATTTGCAATGAAGTAATCCATAGTGAAATTACTGAGCTCCTCGTGTGGGTTCAATATTTTTGTGATCAAGTCCAAATTGAACAGCAGCAGCAACTCGATGAAATTCGTCATCACTTATATTGTCTACAATTGTAATGACGTCTGCAGCTGGATTTGTGGAGGAATTTGAGCTTACATTTTTGTTTGATGCATTTTGTTTCTGTTTTTACTTTCTGCTGGTAATTTGACGATTGACAATTTTATGTTTGGTGGAAGAGGCTTTGGATGTATTTTTTTGCTTATTGATGGCAACTTAATCCTGCGCAATTTTATAAATGGCAATCGAACTCCTGGTGGAAGAGGAGGTTTCTTACACTTATTGTTAATGTAGATTCGGAGGTCACGCGAGTCATCATCATCATCTTGATCCGGATCTTGAACACCATCGTTTTCAGCATCTCTATCTGATCCATCATCCAATATTGGTACTGTTACTGTTACTGGTACTTTGATTTCGAAGCTTGTCTTTTGTTTATGTTTTGCGACCAAACAGGATCAAATTCGTTCAGCAGATCAGATGTGATTTCGTTATCTTGTAACATAAAATAAACCGGTTTGTGGTCGGAGAAATAGCTTTCATACGTTCCGGCTGTTATGTTGTTGAAGTTTGCGAAAACAACGTCGATTTGCGTGTGATATTTAGTAGTTTCAGCTACTGGAGCTAGTTTGCTATTCATGTTGAATCCGGACATTACGTTTGAGTGCATATTTGATATTTCGTGTTGATTAAAATTGAAATCTCCAATCAATACTGTTTTGGCGAATGCGTCTTTCGACGAGAATGCATTTGTCAGTTGTGATTTGAATTCGGGATTCGGCGTTGAAGGTGATTTGTAGCCTGTGATGATGTAAATGTTGTTCACTTTGAAAACAACAATATCTGAATAGTACGGTGATTTGATTTTTATCGATTCCTTAATATCATGAAAAATTTCTTCGATGCGTGTCTCTGATTTCACAAATACCAAAACACCTTGTTTTTGTGGTTTATCAAAGTTATCTGAACGGAAAAAGAGATTAAAACCAGACAGGCATGGCTGATCTATGCGAGTAGTTTGAGTTTCGGAAGCGATGAATATGTCACATTTTCCGTACCATTCGTCGCGGTTTATATGAGCTTGATATTTTGGAAATGAAACGACATTATGATATGACACTGTAAGCCCACTTTTTGATCGAAGTGTGTTGTAGCATAGATTCAATGGCATCTTCGTCTTTAAGCGTTTTATTTCCATAACAGTTTCATCATTCGGTTTTGGTGGCGATGGAGCTTTGAAATCGCCAACAATGTACAGTTTGGATAGTTTTGTTACTCTGCTCAAAGCCACGTACAATAGTTCCCTGGTGAGTTGTTTGTTCACATTTACGTAAACAGATTCGAATGTGGATCGTTGTGATTTATGAATGGTGAGTGCTTCTGCCACGGCGCAGGGAAAAAGCGTTCTGCAAACTTGGAATTTAGCACCCTTTGTCATCGAAATTTCTTTTGTGATCCTTCTAATTGGTGTCCATTCACTATTTACCACTTTTTCAGGGTCGTATTTGTATTCTCGTCTAGCTTTTGCACCAATGCGATCGGAATTGAAATCAAAAAATAGAACTTTTGGTTGTTGTTTGTCATCAAATTCAATGTGTTTGAGAATGCCCCATGCTCAATGCCACAAGCCCGTCCTCAATGTCGATATTGGATGTTATCATGTATCGAATGCCGATTTTCAAACTAAGTTCGTTTGGCAAACTAAAGGTTTCATATCTTTTTTTATTTTTTAGTGCTATCAATGTTCGTTTCTTGACAGTTTCGGCAATCTTTCCATCGAATCTATCTATGATTTACTCATTTGAAGCTCACCTGGGGCTTTTTGAATTCGTATTTCATTGTATTCATCGACGTCATCATTCGATCTGAACAATCGAATTGCATCATTTGGAACCGCCGATTCCGGCTTCTCTCGCAATTTGATAATATCAACATTTTGCTGGGTCATACTACTACTAGCCAAATGGTTTAATGCTTCGATGAATTCAACTTCGTCTTTTTGTCGCATTATTTCGGTCAATTCATAATATTCGAATGGTTCCCACAAAGGTGAAATAGGTCCAATCAACTGCCCAATTTCATTGTTATTTGGATTTTGAAATGGAAGAAACACTTTACGATCTCCTACAGGTGCTAATTGATTCATGTCACCAACAACAATCACCGAAATACCTCCAAATGGGTTATTTTTTCCTGTTATCTGTACCAATCTTTGGTGAACCCAGTGCAGCAATTTTGTACCGACCATTGATATCTCATCAATAATCAAAAATTTTAAATCTTTCAGTTGAGCACGAATTGAGTTCGCCAAATCATTTGAGAGCGTTGGCAATTGTGCGCCATACTGATTAACTGGCAGTATGCAAAGTAGTACCTCTTATCAGATGAGCGGCTTTTCCACAGAGGGCTGTCAATAAAACGTTTATTGTGTCTGGATTTGCTCCGTGAAGATAGTCAAAGTGCCGCGTAACCATTTGATATAGGGCATTTATTACCATACTTTTTCCAACTCCAGCTGCACCACTAAGATAATATTGGAATGGTAGATTTGGCTCAGTTCGAATGCGTTTCAATAAGTGTATCACAAATGTTCGCTGTTTCGAATTCAACGTTTCAAGTGATTCTAACATATCGCTTTCAGGAACTTTATACGGGCTAAAGAATCGATTGCTATCAACGTGCTTCTCTTTGGCTTGGTCTTTCCTCCCTGTTCAAAAATTTCAACAGATTCATCCTGTTCATTGATGTATTTTTTCAACAATTCTTCTTCTTCATCGCTATCATCAGAGCCAATTGTCGATTGAATATCGTTGAAGATTTCTTCGATTCTTTCTTCTGAAATTGTGACATATTTACGTTGATTCTCTCGAATGATTAAGTAATTTTCATAATACAATTTTGCGCAATTTTTGACTTCAATATCTTGTTTTTCTCTTCGCCATGGAAGGAACAGAAGGCATTGCTCACGATAGAAATTTACTTTGTCTTTTTCAAAAGAATATCGTACATAACGGATAATTCTAAACTTTTCTCTAGTCGAATAAGTAATTTTGCCTTTTGCATCAGTTTTAATGATTTTTGCCGCAACAAAATTCAGCCAAGCAAACATCATCCATAACTTCTCGCGCTTCATATTTGTCAAAAATATCAGAAACCGTTACATTTAAGCTGTCATCGTTCAATTTTTCTAATTCTGCTTTACTTTTCAACATGTGAACTTTTGAATCAATTGGTCCTGTGTTTATGAACTCAGTAACACGACTGAATTTCGATAAAGGCATTGACAAATTCAAGTAGACAGCTTCTTGAGCAGACAACAGAGTTCCATTGATGAATACATTTGAAATTTTGCGAAATTTTTCACGTAAATTGTAGTTACCGGCATTTGTATCTGAAACTGCTTGTCGTAGCAACTTTGAAAGGCCCGCTTCGGTTTTGCTTATGTAATTTACTATGAATGATGCTAGGGCGTATTCATCAAGAATGGATTGAATATCCATATTTGCTTCATAAATGCAAAGAATGTCATGGTTGTAGGAATTGATTCCAACATCCTGACTTCGCCGTTTCAAAAACACCTTTGATTGTTTAAGTTCACTTCGAATTGCTGTGATGTACTCATTTTCATTCATGCCCAACCGAGTCAGAGCATCGTCGAAAGAAACTTCCCTTCGATTGTTGTAGAATGAATCCATTAGATTCTTTATTCGTTTGTAGTCTTCCTTTCCTTTCAACTTTTCTTCCTTCAAATGAGGCTCCATTTGATGAAGAATTCTGGTTTCGCGCATCATGGGCAATGGAATATTGAATCGACGCTTTTTTTTCTTTCCTTTCTTTTTGTAGCATGTAGGACGGTGTCGGTGATCTTGACAGCTTATATATGGAATTTCCGGATAATATTTGCATGTGATAAATTCTTCGATAAATTCTATGCATTGCCTTTCCGTTTCAGCAGGTTTATCAGCATCAATTCGAGGTCCGCCTTTGAGCCATAGCATTTTGTGTTCATGTGCCGAACCGCGTTGTTGGAATTCTACGCGTTGATAATAGTCCTCAATTTCATATTGACCAAAAATACCATTTTTCTTCGATGCCCACTTGATGAATGTATCATTTTTGTAATGAAAATATCTCGCGCACATTACTGGATCATTGCGGATCAATTGATTTTTGATGTTATCATTCAAGTCCATTGATTTTTCAACAGTAATGCTTTTGTTGTACTGATATTTATACAAAACTTGCAACAGTTCTGCCCATTGCTTTTCAGCCGCTGAGAGAGTCAGAAAAATATGCGCACGTCCTAATTGACGAATCATTGCCAACAAATCTTTTTGACTTTCTCCCAATAAGCTGGGGAAGATCTAATGTTTCCGAGAATTCGATATCCAGCATCATGCTGAATTATGTCGTTTACAAAATCTTCTTTTAGCAAATTTCCCGTTGTTGCATTCTGGCCCTTTACTTTGAGTAAACTCACATTGATGTTGGTTTTAACTTGCATTTCCTGCTTTCGTTTTTCTGTATGGAGGACATGTGTTGGTTCGCACGCTCGACGATCTGCTCTACGCTACTCAGATTTGATTCTATTTGTATACGAAACGTTGTTTGTGCTGAATTTTTGACCAAAAAGATTTTTGGGAAACACAGTTCGTCAATATGTGGATAAATTAACCATGGTAATGGCTTATTATTTTGACCAGGTGCGATCGAAACAATCGAATTTTGTGCAATTACTTCATTCATGTCAAAGAATAAGATATCATCATCATCTTCATGATCGAATGCGGCTACATCTATGTTGCTCTTTTTTTGTATTTTCATCTGTTTCTTTTCATCTACATTTTCATCATTGTCCGAACTGCTTTCACTGCTATCATTCACATCATTGTTTATTTTATCTTGCGTCGGTTCTTCTGGATCAACTGCATCAAATGGATCGATGATAAAATTTTCGGGTTGAGTGTTGTTTCGGTTTTGTGTCATGAATTCTTCGTCGATTTCAATGTTATATTCTAAGTAGAGTTCTTGAGTCCGCAATGCATCAAGAGCCTTGCAAACAGCAGCCGGATTAATAGTTTCAAACAAATAATTCGATTTGTGTTCTAATCGGCGCTTAAATGCAAGATGAACTGTTTGCATTTTATTTTTAGACCTCGGGAGAGTTTTCACCATTTCTGTTACCTGAACAGGCACATTCACTACACTGCCCTTAATTCCAAGCTGCGAATTCAAAGCGTACGGTTGTAAATCGCGAATCTGCATGAAGTTCACAATTGGAGCCACCATGCGCTCTTGTGTTAGACCTTTTACACATTTTGGAATATCAGGAAATTGTAGACCATTTATGACTGCAAGAGTTGGAGTTTTGTTGTTTCGGAAGTAATAGCGGCAAGTTGAGCAAATATAAACGAGAATGAACTTTGAATGTGGATTAGTTAGGATTCCGATTTCTTCTTCGGAAGCTTTAAAAATTGAATGGATAAAAAATAGACCTTCACAGGATAGTTAAATATAGTCAGGAGTTTCAGCTCTGCATTCAATGAGTTTCAGGCAAATATCAGCCTTCTGCTTTTCCTGTTTGTTACCATGTGCTCTTTCGTGTTTTAATTGTAATTCATATTGACATCGGAAAGAGAAAATTCTGTTCAGGATATAAGCAACATGGACCTTTTTTTGAAGAGATGTTTGAAGCTTGCGAAGGTTTTTTTCACTTTTACGAAAGAATTCTTCAATTTTTCGATATGATGGATCCTTACGTGAAAGTCGCAGAGTTCGCCGTCTTATTCGAGTTTCACCCATGCGATAAAAACGATCGTACCGTCGAATTCGCACTCTTCTCCTATTTGTTATCCTTTCCAAAATTTGATGAAATTGATCATTTCGCCACTTAGCCTGCTTATTCCGTTGATGTTTCAAAAAATTCGGATCTAATCGTTTCCTGGCCAACCTTACTTGTTCACTTGTCAGGTATTTTGGATTTAACCGACGTCCCTTTTGAGCAATCGCTTCGCCTGCTTTAAATGTCAAATTTTGGCGTAAATTGAGTTTTCTCATTTGATCTTTTGCCTTGTTCTGTGGCTTTTTCCGACGAATCTTTTGAGCAGCAATTTTTTGGTATTTTTCGATAAACGACTTCTTTGAAAAGCAGAACGTTTTTTTGCTGGTGGCATTTTACAAAACTTCGGCTAAAATTTCAAGAGGATTTAGAAAAATCTAATATAAAAAATAATCAAATTCTCAAAAAATTCTTATACAAATAAAAAAATCTAATAACAATTTAATTAATAAGAAGTAATAAATAAGGTAGAGACTTGTTTATTATTTTACTACAAATAAGATCTATCAACTAGTAAAATAATAAAAATGACAAAACTAATAAAAAATTAAAAACATTGAAATTATTAGATAAATTAACAATTATGTATATTGACGTTTATTTTTCAGCGAAAGCTATTTGAGGGTGTATCCATTTCAAACATTGCGATCTGATTGATGGTTCAAAGTGGCTTGCCTATTAGCGGGTTTCAAACAAAGATAATGATTTTTTGCTCAATGAACACTTGCTGCTCGAGGTGTTCTTTGTAATAGGCATTAGCAAAAAGTAATCTTTGGTTTCAAATTTTGAAAACTGCTCATGATTGATTTCGAGAGCTTGACACTTTAGCCTTATAGGGTGAATTTCACTAAAACAGATTTTAAATTGTGCCTTCCCCGGCTGTTTTTGTCTTGGAATTGGTTTTTGAATCGACACAATTTGCAATGACAACTCAATTGCATATTGAATATTTCCGTTATTAATAAATAGATCGAAGAAAAATACAACTACAATACTACTTAAAAGTATTTGAATAAGAACACCAAATTTTTTTTCGGTTTATCGCATCAATTTTTGGAAAAAATATAATTATTCACATTAATTTTGTAAGCTAAACGTAGCTGCATGCTTTAGAGACTATTTTTTTTTAATGCATTCTGCTGATATTAATTAACGTTTTGTGCGGTGACATTTTCAATCATTTGAATGAAATTTTATGCAACTAGCATGTCTTTACCATAAAAAACGGTAAATCACTCGACACTTGTTGCGATACTGAGCAATTTGGCACATGTGTTCGTTAAAATAATCACCAAAGTTTATTTCTGGACACACAAAATGGTCAAAAGAAATGAAAAATCTGTGGAAAAACGAGCTCAAACCATTATTTTGTAGAAAAATATGCAAAAAAATGACGCATCGATAAACTGAAATAAATGTTTTTCTTTCTTGTTCAAAGACTTTTGAGCAGTAGTGTAGATCGAAAAAAAAAAAAAATTATCAAACGAAATCCAGCCTATTGATTAAAATCCGCATTCGTTCAATCAAAATGTCACTCCAATACTCATCTACTCGCGATTCACCTTAAATTTTTCTATTTTGCAACTTATACACACATAGAAACAATGTACAAAATTACATAAGTGTTGGTTTTTATATTTGAATCTTTGCGCTGAGCTTTGCTCACCTTTGATGAAGCGCCCCATCTCTACCTAAACGTTTGTACTACACTCAAGAAATTAAATGCAACGAATGTTTTTTCAAATGCATGGTTTAATTGAATGCATCCATAGTTTCACAGATATGAAAAAGATTATTTTTTCTAATCAACGAATCGCAATGCATCGCAACGCATCGCAAAGCATCGCAACGCATTGCAACGCATCCGATGCGTTGTGATGCGATGCGTTTCGTTGCGTTGCGTTGTGATGCGTTGCGATGCGTTGTGTTCCGATGCGTTGCGTTGTGATGTTTTGTAATGCGTTGTGATGCATTGCAATGCGATGCGTTTTGTTGCGTTTTGATGCGTTGCGTTGCGATGCTTTGTAATACGATGCAATGCGTTGCGATGCGTTGAAATATATTTGACGTGTAATCCTCTCGATGTGATAAGAATTTTAAGTCGATGGCGTCGGATGATTAAAATAAACGTAGATTTTGCGGAAGTAATTTTATTTTATTTCACACTCGATACGCACGATGCTACGACGGTCAAACGAGAAGAGAGAGAGTCGAACATGTGTTTCTATGAATGACGTTGTCGCCGCTCAAGTTGTTCTCTGCGATGACGGCAGAGGGCCGCTTCAGTGAGCGCTTGTCGAACCGACTCACTGACGAGCCAGTGACAAGCATTTGGCAATCTCATACAATCATAGATTACAGTTCGACCATCCTGAAATTCAAATTGCCCTCAATTTGCATCTTGTATTCTCTTATAAACTACGGACAATTTTTGACAATGGTCAATTAATCTAGCTATTGTTCTCCAGTATCGACTGGTTCTATTTCCAACTCGATAAGTGTTTCTTCGGGACTTTTTTCTTCAATCAGGTCGTCCGATTCCGATACCCATTTCCTAAGTTTATTAGCTTCCAATATACCAGTATATGGTATTTGGGTAATTTGACAACCCTCTATATCTCGCACCACATATAGGTCATGCGGCAGTACTTTTTCGATAACATAGGGTCCCCGATACTTCGGATCAAATTTTTTATTGCCTCCTGGGGTGGTATTAGTATGTTTGATCACTACATAGTCCTCCCTTTTCATAAGTTACTGCAGGGCTATTGTGCTTCAGAAACCGATTTTTGTTAGCCTCTTGTGATTTGGCTATGTTTTCCGCGGCTATTTCTCTTAATTTACACAGCTCGCGATTCACTACACTGTTACGCTCCTCTAAATATTCGGCCAACTCGTCAATTTTATCACCCCGCTGTTCGGTCCCGAAAAGGAGGACAGCTGGCGTCTCTCGGGTGGTTGTGTGGATTGTGTTATTTAAAATGTGTTCGGTATTTCGAAGTGTGTATGACCAATCTACATGGCCGAATTTTTCGCATGACTTAGCTATCATTGGCGTAAGGACACGGTTCACTCTTTCCACTTGACCGTTTGCTTGTGGGGAAGCAGTGGCGTTAAGTACGTGGTCGACATTCCTCTTTTTTAGGAATTCTTCACACTCATGTGACGAAAAGGCAGTTCCACGATCACTAATAACTCGCCGGGGTCGGCTATAATTATCGAAATAATTCTGAAGGGCTATGCAAGCTTCCTTACTGTTCGTCGTTGCAACTGCGTACAGTTTTGTAAATTTGGTGAACGCATCAATGATCACTAAGATGTGCTTCTTTTTGTTAACTACGGACGGAAGGGGACCCAAGTGATCCACATGAATGGTGTCAAAAGGCAATGGAATTGTCGGAATACTGAAGAGATTTCGTTGATTCTTCCGTGCAGGAGCTGAGTACACAATACATTTTAAACAATTCCGTATGAAATTATGGACACGTGTTTTCATCAGAAAAAACGCGGGATGGCGTTGAGAGTGACAGACGTGGATTTCTGTTGCTGCCGAAACGGTTTTTGCATTTTTTCGTGTTAAATTAAATTTTTGGATTTTTTAAATTTTTATTTTATTTGCAACGTGTCCAGTAATCGTGTTCGCTTTAGTATATTATGGAGTTCGCGCGAAATCTTCGATTTTCCGGGTTTTTTCGTATAAAGTGTGTGTTCGGTACGGGAAAGTGTACACTTGTTTACGCGGCAAATGTCAAACTCGAACATGTGAACATAAGCACCGACTAAAGTGACTGTGCAACTTAGAATATTTTGGCCTCAAAATAGATTTATTTTGTATATTATTAATAGAAGTTAAATTTTCACTCCTTTCATAGAATTTAATTTTCAAAAATAGTGTTTTTGTGCATTTAATATGAGGATATGACAAGTCCATTAGTTTCAGTGCTTGTGTCCGTTAGTTCGTCAATGGCGGCCGTGAAAACAAGAAAAGTGCACTGCGAATTAGTTGTGTCATAATTTGAACGGCGTTTTACTCATTTTAAGTTGTCATTAACTATCAATTTCAAGTTAATATTTCATTAGTAAATTTACAATTGGTTTCATGTTGTCTCCGCGCATATTCTCTACTATAAATGTCAATATAACGGTAAATGTTCGGTTAGTAAGGCTTTGTTATTTCACGAATGTACACATAATTTGGTGAGTTCGTTCCAATTTCATACATTTAGCAAAGTTTAATTTCGCAAATTTGTACTAATTCCGATTTCGGCAGCATGGAAATTCCGCGGACATGTCTTTTTCGGCAAAATCGATGTGTTTTTTCTCGGGTGCAGTGTGGCTTGGAGCACGCCCTTCACCTTAAAATTCATTTAGCTCGAAATCGAAACATTGTGCCTCTGGAAAAGAGAACAAGAGCTATTGTCGAATCGCTCTTGGATGAAAATCAATCGGGTTTCCGCCCAATGCGCGGCTGTCAAGATCAAATTTTTTGCATGAGACAACTAATGGAGAAATTCCTTGAAAGAAATAGGGAACTGTACTTCTGTTTCGTGGATTTGCAGAAAGCATACGACTGCATTCCCAGATCTAAGTTGTGGTCAATCTTGGCCGAATATGGTGTGAATGTTTATCTTCTCAACGCGATCCAAAGTTTGTACGCAAACAGTAAAGCAGCAGTAAGAGTGGATGGAGATTTGAGTGAATGGTTTGAAGTACGTAATGGTCTGCGACAGGGCTGTACAATTTCACCTCTTCTATTCATTATTTATATGGACAAGCTGATCAAATCAGTCAATTTAAGAGGTAGAGTAGCTTTGGGGGGCAATATTATCTCTGCACTCGCTTACGCAGATGATCTGGTACTGTTTGGCAATTCTGAACTGGAGCTGCAAAATACTATCAAAGATTTGGAAGAGGCTTGTACGAACTTCGGAATGACCATTAGCGGCACAAAAACTCAAGTTATGCATGTGGGCAAAACTCGAAAGCCAATTCATTGCACATTGAATGGCAACTTGTTGGAGCAAGTTTCTCAATTCAAATATTTGGGTTGCATCTTCTCGGAAGATGGCAAGTTTAATAAAGAGTTTGAACAGCGTAGGGTTAATGGAAATAAAGTAGTAGCGCAACTTAGATCACACGTTTTCAATAAACGTGAATAGAGTAAAGAAACAAAGATGTTGATTCACGGGTCAATCTTCAGACCAACTATTCTATATGGTAGCGAGAGCTGGGTTGATTCTGAGAATTTGATTCATGATTTGGAAGTGTCTGATATGAAAGTGTTGAGAATGGTTTCGGGAGTCACGCGCCGTGATCAGTGGGAAAACAGAATCCGAAATGAGACGATTCGGGGGGATTTAAACGTCGATTCGGTAGGAGAGGAAGCAAGAAAATCCAGACTGAGGTGGTTTGGTCATGTAAAACGCATGGGAGAGGAGCGATTACCGAAACGAATTCTGTTCGCCGAAGCTGATGGGCCGAGAGGTAGGGGTAGACCACGTCGACGTTATTTAGATTCGGTTAAATATGATTTGAATGCGAGGGGATATGAATGGTGTGTTGAAACTCAAAACTTGGCTCTCGATCTGGGTTTGTGGAGAGGTATCGTTAGGGGTGTATGAGGCAATTTGTTTCGTAAAATAGACCAGACGCCGAAAGGCAAAAAATGGTCTATAAACGCTTGTTGTTGTTGTTGTTGTTGTTGTGTTTTCATCAGGGGAAACCAGTAATGTTTCTTGATCTCATAACAACTTTTATCTGTGCCCAAATGGCCTATTTTCTCGTGTGTCCATCTAATAACGTTATTAATCATTTCTCTAGGGACATATAGTCGTCGTCGGCCTGAAGGAGATATCTGGTATACAATTTCATTTGTCAGTTCGTACTCTTTGTTTCCGGAAGTTTCTAATTGTGATTTAAGGCGGCAGATTTCCTGATCTCTACTCTGAGCAACTCGTAATTGAAAGTCAATATCTAAGTCGTCAACCAGGGCAATATGTTCAATGCGGCTGAGGGCGTCCACATGACTCATAAGTCTCCCGGGGCGTTGGATAATCTTGTAATTAAAACCCTCTAAAAATAGTGCCCAACGCGCAATTTTTGTCAATTCGTTTTCATTTGCTAATGTTCTTGCCAATGCATCACAGTCAGTTACAATTTTAAAGGGTCGTTGGTCCAAGTAAGGAGCAAACCGCTTCAATGTGTACACCACCGCTAGGGTTTCCAATTCGTAACTATGCAGATTTTTCTCAGATTGGGAGGTGGATTTCGAAAAGTAAGCTACTGGATGAAATTAAGAATCGTCTTGCTTTTGCATTAGGGCGCCCCCGAATCCCTTGGCACTGCCATCGCAATGGACCTCAGTTTCCCGATTAGGGTTAAATATACACAGAACGGGCGTTTCGATGAGTTTTTGTCGAAGGGTGTGAAAAGCCTGCAAATATTCCTCTGAAAAGACATACGGAGTGTCACGACGTAGGAGTGCAAGCAGAGGGTGAGCAATTTTCGAAAAGTTGGGTACAAAACGCCGGAAGAAGGAGAAAAGCCCGTGACACGCCTCCAATTCCTTGCGGTTTTTAGGGCACTGGGTATCGTTGAATAGCTTCAATGTGTCTATCGCTGGGTCGAATACCAGCCTCATTGGCCCGATGGCCCAGGTATTCTATTTCCCTCTCCGCGAATACACACTTTCCAAGATTAAGTTCCAATCCATGGGTTCGTAATCGTGATTTCTATTGATTAAGTCACGCAAAATGTTATTGATATATCGCTGAAAAACAGCAGGCCCAATATTAAAACCGAAAGGCAATCGTAAGTATTCGTATTGGCGTGTTACGAAAGAAGTGTACTTTATAGAATCTTCATGCATCTTTAGTTGATGGAATCCACTCTTCAGATCGAGTAATGTAAAATAGGTTTTATTGCCCAAATGTTCAAGGCAGTCTTCAGGTAGCGGAAGGGGATAATTATCACGTAAAATGTATTTGTTAATTGGGCGATAATCCACGCACTTTCTGATTTCACCACTCTTTTTACGTATGGGCACTATAGCGGAAGTAAGTCGTCGACAATCTCACGTATCTTTATACGCTCATGATAAGAAAGGCGACGGGGTCGGCGGTAGATAGGCGTATGGTCAGTTAGTTCCAACTTTACACAAAAATCATTGTTGGCTACCGAATCAGAAGGGGTGTTCAAGTAGGCTTTCCGAATAGCATTGCGGAACAGTGTTAGTTGGTCAGCAGGAAGGAGTCGATTTACGTTGAATAAGTCTTCGGTTTCAGAAGCAATATCAATAGAACACAATAAATCAAAACACTGATCCGACTCCGAATTTCAGAATTTTATTTTTGGAATAACAATATTTTCTTAACATTAGAGATATGCCGGCTTTCTGAAGGAAATCCCGACCAATGATCAATGGCATAAATATAGCCTCGTCGGGTACCACTATGAGATTATGGAGAATCGTTTTATTTTGAATCTAAAAATAACAAGGAATTTGACCGTATGACATCACGGGAATTTTCATAAGTCAACGGTATCTGGTCATGGTTAGTGTGGTCCCCGGAAAATTTGGCACTGTTGATCGTCTCACTAGGCACTTAGGACTACCCGAATCGAAAAGAGAAAACACACTTGGCACATTCAAGGTCGGTACATCCTAAAGCAACACTTACCCAGCTGAAAGCATCCATCTGATGAACTGAGTCGGCAGTGTCCTCGATGCAAGCAGCACCCTGGGCGGCAGATGGTGTTAATTTGGTATTGGGTCGGTGCGGACAGTCTTTGTAGCGGTGATCCAATCCACCACAGCGGAAGCACGAGCCATCGGGTCGTTTGGGTTCTGGGCAAGCACTGGACATGTGACCATAACGAGAGCAGTTATAGTAACGAACGGAAGTTCCTTCGGTTGGTGTCTTGGCTGAAGAAGCGGCAGTCGACGTAGTGGCGGAGGCGGAAGAGGTAGCCCGGATCGGAGGGGTATTGGCGGAAGTAGCACCAATAGCTGTAGCTCTGATTGACCCCATAATGGATTATGGCAGTGTAGTAACATACGGTTGGGGTGCACATAACACTCAAGATCAGGTTCACCGTGATCTTGTTGCTGATAACGACAAGATTTGATACATTTACGGATTAAAACGTAATGATCATGTTACTGAATATCGTGAGCGTTTGAATGGATTGACCCCTGAGAGCAGAGTTAAACTGCAATCTGCAGTCTTGATATTCAAGCAGTTGTCAAATCGTTCTCCTGAGTATCTGAATCACATGTTTGTTCGGAACGGTGAGTCGTCGCGTTATCCAGATAACCTCCGTGTACATTTTTATCCACGTAATACATTTGACACGCGCGCCTTTAGTTTATCAGCGATTAATTTTTGGAATAGCATACCGGTGGATATTCGAAATTCTAAGTCCATTGTTGCGTTTAAAAATAACCTAAAGCATCTGTTACGTACCTCACAGTAAATGATTCAAAATATAAGCCCGCGATTTCTCGGAACATTGTTACGCAATTTCTTTTCCAATTAGTTTTAAGTTATTTCTAGTTCTTCATTTTTATTTGTCATTTTTTCTATGATGTTAACGTAATTTAACTGCAAAAATATTGACTGTATTTCCCCTAGTTCTCCTGAGCTAGGCCGGTTTTGCCATGGTTTTCCGGACCAAATTTTGGCATTAAAGCTTCTCTTTTATACCATCCCATCCCTGACTGTATTCTCTTTGCAAAAGACGCACCATGGGCGGAATTTATGCCGTATTGGGTCTTAGACCAGCATGTTTTCAGCTTGCTGCGAACACGTATTGGCATAAATGTAGGCTCCGTAATAAATAAATAAATAAATAAATAAGTGTTCCGATGCGTTGCGTTGCAATGCATCGCAAAGCAAAGCAACTCATCGCATTACAACGCAACTCATCGGAACACAACGCATCGCAACGCATCAAAACGCAACAAAACGCATCGCATTGCAATGCATCACAACGCATTACAAAGCATCACAACGCAACGCATCAGAACACAACGCATCGCAACGCATCACAACGCATGACAACGCATCGCATCGCAACGCATCGTATCGCAACGCATCACAAAGCATCGCAATGCATCGCAACGCAATACAACGCAACGCATCGCAACGCAACGCATTGCAACTCATCGCATTGCAAATGAAATCAAGGAAATTTTAAAATTTAAATGTAGAAATGAGTCCAGAACATTTTGAGAGCAAAAATGAGCCCGGAAAATTTGCAGATACAAATGAAGGTCTGAGAATGAAAAAGAGACCTTAATTCGCAACATGTAGAAATGCAGCATAGAATAAATAATATTTCAAATTGTATCATTGAGATCAAAATACAAAAAATACTTCAAGTGTATGTTCAACGAATGAGACATCTATTCAAACTATGTCGATCTCCATGTTGCATTTCAAAATGTCCCAATTTCAACGTTTCACTCTAAAATATTTCGATTCCATTTTACGATTTCAATATTGGATGGAAGATGTTTTGATGTTACACTTTAAAATTTGTCAATCTCGATGTTGCATTTCCAAATGAAATTATAGTTAGTATACATTAGAATGATCTTTTTTGTCGCTCTTTTCGTTGCAAGCCGTTCGTTCGAATCTGATAATTTTATTGACTTCATGAATTTGAAGCTTGGTTTTATTGCGCTCATTGACTAGAATCTGTGCATTATCAAAATCAAACGAATGACTATTTTCGATGGCATATTTAGCTAGTGCTCAAATTCGATTGCTGATTGGCTTCCGTGTATCGGCGGCATGTTGTGATTTTCGACTTATGAATTTTTGAATTGATTCGCCGATGTTTGGGGCTGGGCAATCTGTGCAATCGATTTTATACACTATTCCACTTTTTTGGTCATTATCAATTTTTGTTTTTAGGTTTTTTAAACATGCACTTATTTTGTTGATGTGGTCGCATGGCCAGTTGCACGTTTGGGACGGAGAACTTGCACGAGTGTGAGATTGTTTCACTCAAACCAGGAACATGAATCAGCGATAAAAATTGATTTTGTGTAGGCGCGATGGTAGTGTCACCGTTTGTAGCTGCGACTAGATGTTGGGTTAGTCTGGTTGCGCACTTCACTAATCAGTCTATCGATGATTTTGCTGGGATAGCTGTTCTTTTCCAGTATCTGGTGGATTCGTTTTAAGTTGTCATTCCAAAAATGCTTGTGGCTTAGTTTGAAGATTTTCCGGATGAATGCTTTAGCTGTAATCGTTTTTAAACGACGAGGGTGATTGGAATGATAATTTAGCAGCCTGTTCGACGAGATCGGTTTGTGGTACCAGCTGGTTATGATCTTTCCGCCTGACAATGGTACAAACTAACATCCAAGTAATCAAGTTTCCCATTTTCCTCAACTTCATACGTGAATCTGATGTTAGAATCGTATGAATGAAGTGCATCTCGCAATGCAGGTATTTTGTCAGATGGTCGGGCGGTGATGTGGTCGTCGACATAAGCATGCCAAAACGGTAGCAGAAAATCGATTTTTAGCATCGCTTCGCAAATAGCGTCTTCAAGAACACGTTCAATCAAAATCGGTGCTAGACTGGACCCCATAAACAAACCGGATTTCATAGTAATGAATAGATTCTCGTAGCTAATAATTACAATCGATTAGACAGAATCGAAAATGGTTTATGAACTCTTTTTTGGGAATATTGGTGTGTTCCTTGATGTGTTGGTCAAAGTCACGTTCAATGATCCGAAGTGCTAGGTCTGTGGCGATGTTGGTGTAACAATCGGTGACATCGAACGACACGAACTTGTGGCCCGTTTGAAGTTTGCGTCGGACTATTTGTTTTACGAATACATTCGAATTTTTGATGGTGAATTTTGGCTTGAACGCTTTACGCAAGATGCGTGATAGGAATTTGGCCAACTTATAGCAAGCCGAATTTATAGTAGAAACTACTGGTCGCATACTTTTTTTGGCTTATGGATTTTCATCTGACCAAATATGTGTGGTGGAATGGCTGTATATGTCTTGAGCCGAGTAGCTTCTTCTTTGGTGATGTATTGGTGAGTGCTATTGTGGAGAGTATTTATCAATCGATTGTTTTTCCTTTCAAGTGAAGCGGTTGGATCGGATTTAACACCTCGAATTTGTCATCATCGCCTAGCATACGATCCATTTTGTCGTCATACTCTGACTTTTCGGCAATGAAGGTAACGCTACCCTTGTCGCTATTTAAGATATAGATGTCGGGGTGCTGCCTTAGGAATCGTGCTGTTATTTGTGACGCTGATAACAAAAATCTCTCGATTCGGTTGAACTTTTGTTTGGTTTTGGCATGATGTGTAATCAAATATGTGAGATTTGATCTCATCTGCTTTTTGGCGTGTTCTTCGGCGAATCTAGTGATGATGAATTCGATGTCAGCAATCAGCTCAAGAGTTGGTAGTTTCTTGAATGGGAGGGCGAGCTTTGGTCTCATTTTGAGCAAAATTAGCATCTCTTTTGGAATGTCATGCTGCGTGACATTTTTGATGAATGATTCATCGAACGGAATGTCAGGAGTTGGTTGCTGTTCAATTTGCAATGTAACAAACTTATTGTGTAGACGTTGATTGTTGCTGGCCAATTCTTGCCTAAATCGCTCTGATTGAGTGTTGATGCTAGAGTTGGTTAGTATGCGATTGATGGTGAAGTTGCAGTCCACTATCTCGGCTTTCTAAATCTCTCTTTGCAGTGAAGCAATTGTAGTATTGCTGATAATAACAGAAAGGTAAACATGGAATTGAATCTTGAATTAGGAAAATTTCAAAAATATATTATTTGTCACACAAATTAATTGTTGTTGTCGCATTCTTCAGAACATCTTTTGAAAATTAAGAAATAATTGGAATAAGAAATGTATCTAATATCCACATGAATACATCATTTGGTTCTACACCGATGTGGTCAAGTGAGTTTTAATAAAAAGGGAAACATCATTCTGTTGAATCGGTCGTTCGGTTCAAAAACCTCATGTGCCACACTCAAATGGGAAATATCATTCTACCGTTGCGTAAAAGACGAACAGTGCACATTCGCACTCAATTTGACTCATCATTCGGTTGCTGAATAAAAAGAAAACATTAAAAAAATTACGATATATATTTCTATGGTTCTCTTTTACAAATCAACATTCAGATGTTTAATGTTTGGTTTTTTTTGAGAAATGTTGTGAATACCAATATTATTATTGATTCGGAATATGAGAAAGAAGCAGATAAATTCAATAACGGAATGACGCAAATGCATATTGGAAGACCATAAATAAATTCAATAACGGAATGACGCAAATGCATATTGGAAGACCATAATTTGAATATGAAAAAAAAAACAACAGAAAAATATATAAATTAATGTCTGTACGGATGTTTTACATTCGTTTTTTCGATGTGAAAAAAGAAACAGTTCCTAATTTGAAAAATCATCAACATTCTTGCTTGCAGTATATTAGTTCAGCTTGTCTTTTTTCCAAACAAATAGAGAAAATGAGATATATAGCACAATTAATCTTCCTTTTGGGTGTTTGTGTTTTTTCGGTATGCGTTTATCTTCAGCAAACGCACCAATTTTCTTTTTTTTTTATATTTAAATCATTTTTTTAATATGAATTAGATTGCCGGTGAAATAAAGTATGATGGCACTGCAAGCGACAAGGAAGCATTTTGGAAATTGTAATTATATTTTTTTACTTTATTATTATTCTTATTTATTATTTATTGCCCTCTTAAAAATCACCGACATTGATGAATCATAAAATACAACGATAAAAATATTCGATTCTTCAAAAGGTAGAATAAAATTGAATGAAAAAAGGGGAATGTAGTGCAAGAGTAGAAAGTACATTACAAATAAATACTTGCAAAATGTATTTTTGACGAAAATGTAGAAAATTAACATGAAGTTGAAAACTAACTGCAACACTGCATGCAAATGGATATGTTTTTTTTTAAATAGTTTTAGAGAGCAATTTTATACAAGAAAATTACACCAAGTTATAACAGATTAAGTACACAATGAATTCGTGCAGCTTCATTTAGACGTGAAAAATTAGGGCACCACCTTGATGCTCTGTGAGTGAATCAGTATTAAGAAAATCACGTCAAATTTGATTCATTGTTTCACATCTTGATATCTTGATACCGCGTTATCTGATCATATGGCTATGATAATAGGCATTGATATGAAAAGGGCTGCTGATGCTCAAAAAATTAAAAAACAATGCATTCAACTTTTTGGCCATGATCAATTCGAAAATTCAAATGTTCTGCACGAAATATGTAGTCGGCTAACATTTAGCAATTGTTTAACATGCACGCATGCTAACAAATTTCAAAATAAACGAAGTTTTAATAAATTGATAAAAAAAAAACAATTGAAACATTGGTCAAACAATCAACTCCTGAAGAGTATCCAAAATAAAGACCAATATTATTCTCCAACAACTTATTCCTTCAAAATGTATTCAGTAGATACAAAATGCAAACGAGAAATCATAAATATCATTTAAAAAAACCGTTGTATTATTCCGAAATTGAACAAAGTATCGTAGACTTCCATAATTAGACAGTACGACTCTCATTTTAAAATGTTGATTGGTTAAATGTACAACACTGAAACAATTCTCGAATTATTATTACAAAATATTGTAAATTATTGACGAAATCTTATGTGAGTTTCTGCCACGAATGTAGATTATAAATAGTACCTAATAAATTTCATACAAATTAAACAACACAAAATATTTGTACATATTACAAAATATTCGTGAATTGAAGAAATCAAATTATGTAAAATGAACATATGATTTGTAGATAAAAAAAACTCGTTAGCTCGCTGTATCTATATCGTTCTATCGTCCTTCTTCTTTCGCATCAAAACCCATTATATTATGAAGAGGCACTCAAATCGTATATATTTTCGATTCCACTTTTGGATCAGACGAGTTGACAATTGACTGGTATAGAATGAAAACTTCTCCTCGCAAAATAGAAATGAAAAGTGAATTTCATAAAAATAATCAGTAAATGTGGACCAAAAAAAAAGTTGCAATAAAAGGGAACTATAAATTAAATTTTTTAATATATTTTTCGAGCACGTTTTTTGCTCAAGTGGTAATAGTTAAGCTTGCACAATGTTCTAAAAAGTTGAGCTGAAGAATATCCTTTATAACTCTGCAGAGCATTGTACAAGCCTATCTCTTACCACTTGAGCAAAAAACGCGCACGAAAAAAATATTGAAAATTAATTTATAGTCCACTTTTATTTTCTATTTTGCGAGAAGTTTTTATTTTTTATATTTAACAATACACCGCCAAAGACTGGCTGTTTTTATTCATTATTGATTAATTACATATCTGACAGGGAAAAGGTAAGGGTCATTAATCGATTATATCGGATCTCACCACCATTAAAACCTGTATCTTTTCTTTTAGAAAAATCCATTCAAACATTGCAAGGTTGGATGATTATAAATACAATTTGTATAAATATTACATTCGATAACTATGCTAAAAATATCACATAATCACAATATCACAATATTAACAATGCTAATGAAATTTAAAAAGAAATGGTTTAATTACAATCATTGGATTTGTTGTTTCAATCTAAGATTCAATTTATCACAGGCAACTAGTTGAGATTTAAAATTTGCACGGGGAGCAGATTCTTTAAACAGTTCATCAATGAAGTTTGCAAGTTTACACATCTGATTTATTGGTGCCGTATGTTCATTAATAAGTGATAGATTTTTTATTCTAAAAGTCTCCACCGACGATTCACGAAGATTGAATGGGTTTGAATGAAGCGCAACATCGTTTTTTATCTGTGAGCATGGGATAATGTCGTTCAATACGTCGTAGAAAAACAGCAAAGCTGCATTGATACGCCTCCTTTCAAGTTTCATCATTTTCAAATTTTCCAGTCTACATTCATATGAAGAAATATGATAGTTGTTTTCGGCAGATGGATATTCTTTCAATGCAAATATTGTAAATTGCTTTTGCACCGATTCAATTAAGTCTATCGATATCGAATGATATGGTAACCATACGACACAACAGTATTCAAGCAATGATTGAATTAGAGTGTTATATAATGTCTTGAGCGTATTCAGATTTCTTATGTCAAAGCAAAAGCGTTTGATAAATCCAAGTGTAGATTTTGCTTTAGACACGATCATATTTATGTGGTTATTAAAATTCAGTTTCGAATCCACAATCACACCAAGGTCCTTTTGTTCTTTAACTCTCTCAAACACGTGATCCCCATAATGGTAATTTCCAATAAAGATGTTCGATTGTTGTTTGTTGGTAATTGACATCACTGAACACTTGTTTAAGTTTAGGTGTAAATCGTTTGCGATACACCATTGCCTCAATTTATCGATAGCACGTTGAAGCTTCAATGTGTCCATAGCGGAATTGATTGCAGCTGCAATTTTAAGATCATCAGCAAACAAAGATATAAACACATCAATACCCAATTCCTCAACTATGTCGTTGATAAATAGTAAAAAAAGTGTAGGTCCCAAGTGACTTCCCTGAGGCACACCCGAGTTTACTATGAATTCCCCGGAACTTCTACCATTGTAGTATACAAATTGACGACGGTCGCGAAGATATGATTTGATCCAATAGATGAGGTTACTAGGTATATTATATCTGTTTAACTTTGAAATCAATATATCATGATTGACTTTATCAAAGGCCTTTGCAAAATCTGTGTACAGCACATCTACTTGTCGTCGATTTTTAAACACAAAGTGAGTAAAATCCATAAGATTGGTCACTGTTGAACGCCTTTTATAGAATCCATGTTGTTTCGGTGATATTATATTTGCAACCATATCAGTTAGTTTAATATTCACGAGTTTCTCAAAGAATTTAGCTATAGTTGGTAGTTTAGCTATACAGCGATAGTTTTCAACATTCGATCTAGATCCCTTTTTAAAGATTGGATTCACGCTATAACTCTTCCACTGAGAAGGAAACAATCCGAGAGTTAGTGATTCGTTGAATATGATGTGAAGTGGAGTGCACAAAAAGGCTGCACAGTTTTTCAGCAATAATGGATGAAAACCATCAGGTCCCGTTCCTTTCGATATATCAATTTTCATAAGCTCGTCGAATACAAATGCTTCTTCCAACAGGAATAAATCATTAGTTCCTCCAATGGTGGTAACTCGATTGGGTTGTAAGCCATTCCTATTAAATTCAAAATTTTTGTTGAAAAATTTTGCAAAAAGATCAGCTTGAACTTGAATATTAGTCGTTGATGTATCACCATAATGAAGAATTGTCGGTATATTATCAGTTTTCCTCCTGGAATTAATAATACGCCAGAATGATTTTGAGTCTGATCGAACAGTAGAAGCCATATTATTGATGTAGTCATCGTAGAGTTTTGTATTCAATGAATCAAACGCAGCGAATGCTGCATCAAACGAACGTCTGTCACCCGAGATTTTGAAATTCTTCCATTCCTTATTTCTCTTGTTTTTTAGGTTGCGTAGTTGAGCATTGCTCCATGGACACTTTACATTACGTTTAATGGTATTCTTTGGTATAAACCGCTCTATTGCTGTCGTTAATGAATTAACAAGCACAGTCACCTTATCGTCCAGAGATAGATGACGACTAATAAGTTGATTTTCCAAGCATAAAGATGACAAATACTGATTCAAGCCAAAATAGTCTCCTCTTTTATAGTTAAATGTGTCGGTATTTGGCTCAGATGAAGCAACATTGAAATGCCATTCAAATGTGAGCAAAGTCGGTGGATGAAGATCCTCTAATTTGACTAACGGAGGCGGTCTAAAAATTGTTAGATTTTCGTGGTCGTTCGTAAATACAAGATCTAATAGTCTACCCATTGAATTACGAATATTATTGACTTGAAACAATCCAAGCTCACTTATTGTACCAATAAATTCAGCTGCATGTGAAAGTTCTATTTGCTCTGGCAGGAGAATATTAGAATCATCATCCGCGATCCACGACACATTTGGCATATTGAAATCACCAGTCAATATAAAAATATCCGATGGACGGCATGATGAATGTATTGATTTTATGGCATTAAGATGAGATTGATAAGTTTCGTTTGACGACATTGGTGGAATATACGAATTAAAAATAAATACATTTGTATACTTATTCAACGTTAATTTAACACAAATGCATTCAATTGATGATGCGTTGAAAATAGATACTTCTGAACAGATGAAATGAGATCGGACAGCTACCAGAACTCCTCCTCCACGTTCAAAAATTGAATCAGTTTGATCCCTATCTTTACGAAAAACGTTAAATGATGTATCAAAATATTCAGATGAAGCGATTCCATCAGTTAACCAGGTTTCAGTCAATGTGAAGATATCATATTCTGACAAAGATGAGTTGCGATACACTTCCTTTGATTTCGTTCTCATACCACGCATATTCGAGGAGTAGATATTGATTTCCAATAAGTCCAGATGATTAATATTAATGTGGCCTGGAAAATTGGTAGGCGAAGTATTTTGTATATGCGCATTCAGATTTGTTTCATTCGAATTGACTGCAGACGAATGATCACTTAGATAATGATGCGATTTATCGGTGAAGTTGTCGGTGTTTCTATCGGTGATTTGTTGGGCGTTTTGTTCGGTGTTTTGTTCGATTGTGATTTCGACGAGGTCATTGCGGTGCTGGCCGGTAATTGTGATTCGTTTGTTGTCATTAAATCCGTTGAGGTCGAGTTGCGTCTGTTGTTCGAATTCAAGTTCGGAAAAAAATCACCTAAATTTTTGTTTTGCAGAAACTCTCGGACGAAAACATTCTCTGGCCAGGCATCCGGAGCAGACAAAACATTAAAATCGGCTTCATTCACTTCGATTTTAAACGAAACGAATTTCAACGTATTGACATCCTTGTCCTTTTTCACCAATTTGTGTACATTGCACATCGACTTGTCACTTACCAATCTATTCCGCACAATGTAATTTACGATTTCTTCTGTGGTGGTCATTGGATCAAAACCGGAAACCCAAATTGCTTTGTGGAACACCGGTTTCTCGACGCGTTTCGGTTTTGTTACGATTTTTAGGCCAGTGACAGACGATTTTGTGCCCATTTTTGGCTTTGGAGCTTCAAATTTCGAAACATTAATTTTCGGAGCAAGGAATTTCGGTGAGTCGGAACGTTGACGCTTGGCCGATTGAGGCTGTGAGCCACTGCGCAATGTGTCTGCGAATGAATTGGTCGGGGTGTGTGCAAAAGATGATTTTGAGGCATGAGCGATTGAAATGTTTCGCGAAACAGTTTTTTTCTGTACCGAATCACCTCGAGAAATTGACTTTTGGGCCAAAAATTGCATGTCTTCGTGTATTTCGTTTGTTTTCCCAGTCAATTTCGAAATCATACTTTTAATTGTGGATAATTCAGATAAAATTGACGGACCATCTGGTTTTGCTTCTGCGAACCCCATTTCAGTCAATTTGGTTTGGCGCGGTTTCAGTGTACCACTCGGTGTCGAAAATGTTTCTGGTACAATCAAATTTGACTTACTCGGTGCTGACGATTTTTCGGCGGGTTTTTTTGAGACCACTTTTGGTTCACCACTCGGTACATTCGATTCGTTTGACATTTCGCCAGTACATTTGTTACAAAATATTCTGACGTTCGGTGATTTTATTTGCTCGAGTTTCACAAAAATGCCAATACATGGAAGATGAACAACATGACCACTATTCTATCTCAATCAATTAAAAGATAGCCAGAAGAAGAAGAAGATTGTTTCATTGAATTAGAAAATATGGGGCAAATCAAGTTGCAGATTTTCCTGATGGAAAAATCACAAACGATAGAAACTGGCCGATGAAAGTGGCATTCCGTTTACTGCGGAAAAAAGTGATGGTATTCATATTTTAAATTGCTCTATTATTATTTTACAAAATTTATAAGAACCGAACTGGCAGGGACAAAACATACTTCCAGAGTAGATAGGACATTTACTGAAGCCAGAAACTGTTTCGGCAAAATAATGCACCCAAAAAAAGTTGGAAATAATTGCGAAACGAGAAATGATTGGGAATAATTGTGAAACATAAGCTGTATGTAAATTGTAAATACAATGGAAATCATATTTCACTTTTATTTCGAATATTACATTACCTTGATGCATTATTTCTCTCAAATAGTTCTACTTAATTTCAATATTTTTCCCATCTAATCTAAAGATATGTTTTCTTCCCATCGATTCATATAAATATATATCAATAAATTTAACAAGTACGTTTCAAAATATGTTCGTGTGTATACCGTAGAAAATAATATGGTATCTTTCGAAATTAATATTACTATTATAATGTATATCATACGAAATGGATATGCAAATAATGCGAAATAATATGTGAAAAGTACAAATCTATCAAAAGACATTGGACATTAATAATTATTACAAATTGTAAATATATTTGAAAAGTACAAACAGGCATATTTTATGATCATGATACAACAATATAAATTCGTGTATTTTACGAAGACATTCTCGAACCTGCTCTAGTAAATACTAAATAAATACATATCATATGTAAAAATTTAAATATATGTTTAAAAATATATGAACTATTTACGAATAAGTGGCTTACGAACATATTTCTTAGCAGATTTTTATAAGTACTTTTTTAAGTGTATCGATCAATGATTGATGTTTTTGCATATCAACAGATTGACTTTTTTCTAATGCCTTACAGTGCCTGATCTGCTTTACGAAAAGATAAGCCCCTAACAATATATTGTTATTTAACATTATATCACGGTGGGCGGCAGTCAACGCGAGTGACGCAATCATTCCCAGTGAAAAAGTCACAAGCTATACATACATGCAGAATTTTTTTAGCCAAAGCGTATCTTATTTATGAGATGCAGGAGTCCGATCTATGAAAATGGGATATCGTTGGAAAGCCCTTCGGCCATAAGTTCAGAAAATTTATGGGAATTTGTGTAGAGGATAAAAAAAATTACGATACTTATTCGATTGAATTCTGATACGAGTATAATATTTTATTGAAAACATTCCTTTATATATCTGAGCGTTGCCTTCTACGTTCAATACTAAACTTTTATATATTATTTAATTGTAAAGGGTGATTTTTTAAGTGGTTTCTTTTTGAAAATCGAAAAAAACGCAAAAAATTTCGAAAAGTGAATCAAATCTTTATTGAAATCGATAAATTGGTTCTTGCCATTTACTTTTTGAAAATAATTTCATGCCCCACAAAAAATAATCCAGGGGCGTTAAATCGCACGATCTGGCCGGCCAATGAACGGGGCCGAAACGAGAGATGAACTGTTCGCCGAACTTACGGCGCAGTTCGTCCATGGATGGACCCGCTGTGTGGCTGGAGGCGCAAGCGTTGCTCGTTTGTAAGTCTTTTTATCTTGAAATTGCAAAGCATACTGAGCATTTTTGACTGTGACAGACGTCAGTTGGAATTTGACATCTGTCAAAAAATTAAACGTCAAAAAGAAACCAGCTAAAAAATCACCCTTTATATTATACCGTCAATTGTATACTCAATTAAATTCATTTTTGACTATTTTATTCGCAACGGTGTGTTTCCTCCTGATTGGAATAAAATTATTATTCGGCCTCTTAATAATGTCACAAACCCCCAAATCGTTTCTGAATTCCGACCAATCAGTATAATTTCCGTCTTACCGAAAATATTCGCGATTTTGCTAAATGAACAAGTCATCCACTATTTGGAATCTAATCATTTGATTCATAATGGTCAGTCTGGATTTCGCAAGAATCACAGCTGCTCAACTGCGCTATTGAACATATCAGAGAGTAACATATCGTCTATCAAACGTAAAAAGGTTGTCATTTATGTCTTTTTGGACATCAAAAGTGCTTTCCCTTCGGTTCCACATTGCGGTTTGCTTAAAGCAGTCTTGGCAAATCGTTGTCCAACATAGTCCGTGTGCTGGCTTACGCTTGATAAATGCATATGCCACACGTAGGCGAATATATCGTTCTCTTTTACGCACGTACGCATTAAGTGATGATGATGAACATCGAACAAAACGTGAGAATAAAATATAACGAACACGGTACAAGACTATCGTCTGACGTAACCCAGCATACTCTTTGAACGACAATTATTCAGCATCTATTCCAAGACTGGATTAAAGTTTGTGAATCTTACGGTTTCGACAATAATTCTCTAAGTTTGATCAAATCAATTTATAGTAATATTTCTCAAACAGTCAAAGTCGGTAATACTGAATCAGGGATAATAGTGTCCTTCAGGGGTCTAACTTCGGCCAAACTTGTTTTTCAATTTATTTCAATGATATTCTCAATGTACCTGAACACATGACTGGCCACTTATTTGCAGATGATTTTCAGGCACATCTCGAAATAGATTTCGACAAAATCAATGAGGGAATAAGTCAAGTAAATTTTGATTTAAATAAAATTAGCGCTTTAGTTTCGCGCCGTGGTTTGGCTCTGAATAAAGCCAAGTCCAAGGTTATGATTATCGGTGCAAAGCACAATACTAATCGTATAAATTTCGATATAATAGATGGCGTAGTTGTTGACGGCGAACAGCTGGAGTTTTGCGAATCAATAAAAAATCTCGGTGTTGTATTTGACTCAAATACGAATTTGAGGAACATTATAGTGAGAAATTGCAAAAAGTTTATGGTGTGTTGAGAAGAATTCGTAATACTCGACATGCTATGCTGGCTTGAAAAGATCCGAGCACATAAGCGAGTATCGTGAGCGAATCAATGGCATTACCCCTGACTCCAAGGCAAAGCTTCATTCAGCTACTTTGATTTTCAAGAAACTGAAGACGCGCTCTCCTGCTTCTTTAAATGAAATGTACGCAAATGGTCAAACCTCGCTCTGAGTTCGATTGCGCGTTGCATTTGGTTTCGCGGCAATAACTTTTT
Source organism: Obolodiplosis robiniae (assembly GCA_028476595.1). NCBI lineage: Eukaryota > Metazoa > Arthropoda > Insecta > Diptera > Cecidomyiidae > Obolodiplosis > Obolodiplosis robiniae. The sequence goes on from JAOPHN010000008.1 coordinate 73,802, forward strand.
TTAATGCAATTCCAGTTATCATCAAGAAATGTAAAAATCTGGTTGCGCAACAGCCAGCAATAATTTTAGTTTCTATCAATTTGCGTTGCTTAGTGGATGAATTTGTGCTCTTGCCAACGTTTCTCCATCACCATCATCATTTAGTTTTAAGTTATTTAAGTTTTTTTCCTGACTCGCCTGAGTCAGGCCGGTTTTCCATGGTTTCCCGGATTCAATTTGGTATCTATAGCCACTCGTAGATATTCCCCATCCTTGTAATTGTTTTTGTTTAAGTCGTTCCATGGGCGGAATTTTCTCTTGTACGTATTAGTATAAATTTAGGATTCGTAATAAATGAATAAATATCCAACATTGTAACATAATAATTTTGTTCTGAGCATGAAAGGCCCTCAGTACAGAAAACAGCATGATGACATAACCACGCTCAATCAGACAGCATGCAATGAAATAAAAAAAATATTTTGGTATTTTAATTTGTAAGCTAATGTAATTCAATATTTACAGATGCACCACTCCTTATGGTCGACGTCGTGAATTAGATCGTCAAAGGTATTTCAATTATCTCACTTACTCTCAACGCAATTGATTTACATAAATTTTAATTGACACAAAAATATAGACCTATAGATGCACTTGAGCCACTCCTAACGCGAATGAAGAATAGTAAACACTTATCTGAATATGGTGACGTTGAATTCGAGGAGTAAGTTTCTACTTTTAAATTAGTAAAACTATTTCGATATCAATTTTGATATGATAAATTAATCTTTTCAGCGACAAAAAAGCCATTGTTTATCAAGCAAGGGAATTAGGAAACTTCTACACCTTCTTTAGGAATCTTTATGCAGGAATGAATATAGCTGAAGGATGGGGAAGTGATATCGAAACGTATATTGGCGATGTATATGATGTATTGGCTGAAACGAAAAAAAAAGCGAAGAAAACTGGTTTACTACCAATCGCAAAAGTTGGTGGCAAAAAAGGAGCTAAACTAGCTGCCGATCTATACAAAAATTACGGTAAAGGTCAACAAGTCATGCCCTCGGGGCCCGGCTCTCCAAGTCAAATTCCGGATAACTAAAAACAACAACATCAATAACATTGTCGATGTCGGTGCAATTGCTGCCAAAGTGGTTATTGTTTGCATTTTTATTATTGGGTGGAACCAGCAAAAAAAAACATTAAATATATGAAATCAATTCACATTTTTCTCAATGAATAAAAAAATATTTAGAATTTGAACCGAAAATTACTTCTTAATTCTGTTGAAACAATTAAGAAATGGTTTAAGCTTTTGTGAATATTCAAACACATATCTCTAAATCAACCACTTGATAGACCTTATTATTTAACATGGACTATTCGCAGTCGATTTAAGTTCTGTATTTGTGGCCACAAATCCAGGGAAAATGAACAACAATCAATTTTTCTATCAGTTTTGAATTTTATATTGATGTCAGCATAGAACAACAATGACAGTAAAATAAATCAAAAACAATGGCAATCGAACACTGCGTCGTCTTCTTTTTACCTCGTTTTATATTGCTTCCTACTGTTAAACTTGTTCAATAGACATGGCGTTGATGTTGAGCTTTGATGACCTCACAACTCTTTGCATTGACAATGCTTTGCATTTTATTATTACATATCTCTTTATTCTTTATTCCTTTAAACCCAAATCATTTTATAGAATCAATTCACATATATTTGAAATCAAATTTGCATCGATAATGAATAATCCACGTCTCACCAAATCATTATAAATTATTTATTTTATGATTTTAACTATGACCAACTAAAATTGTCAACAGACAAAGGTTTGCCCGATTTGTCCGAAATTCTGGGACGGAAATTCGGATGTCCGTTGTCCGATGTTTTGGACAATTCGGACAATGTCTGAATGAACGGTACAGTTTTTTTCGGACGGATCAGCCATAGCAAATGTTATAAATGTTTCCACCCGTTGTGCCATGATGGTATCATAGTATGAAATACCGCTCGAATCAGTGATTGAGGAAGTGATTGATACTGGACTTCGCATTCTTTTGAATCTAATTCGAATAATCCCCGGGATTATTTTTTGCGTAATTTAAAAGCAATTGTAATCCGAAATCACAAATGAGTAATTTTCCGGACTCTGTTTTGTACGAAAATGGTTTCGGTTGTATTTTTCGGACATTCGGACTGTCAGATTTCACAAAAAATCATATGTGCATTTAGTCATGACAATAGCCTATGACAAATATCGTCCCGGTCTGATGGGGAAACATATGAGACTTTTATTTATTCGTTTTTTTTCGAGAAATGTTGTGAATCAGGCTTTGCGATGGATCCATCAACGCATTTGAATCCATCGCTTAAATTTATCTACTAAATGCGATGCGAAGCATTATTGTATGTTTAACACAGACAGCATCGCAGCGAACACGAACACACATTCACTGTATCACTGCTTACGCTGTAGCAGATAAGCATGAATACGTCAGTCGCATCGCATTTAGTAGATAAATTTAAGCGATGTATTCAAATGCGTTGATGGATCCATCGCATAGTAACGCCTGTTGTGAATGCAAATATTATTATAGATTCGGAATATGAGAAAGAACCAGATGAATTCAATAATGGAATGACGCAAATGCATATTGGAAACCCTTAATTTGAATATAAAAAAAAAACAAGAAGAAATGTTAAATAATTAAACGTCTGTTCGAAAAAAAATAACATCAGTTCCTCCATTCTGAAAAAAATACAATATATTTTATTTGAGAAATCTTCAACATTCTTGCTGAATAATTTGTGTCTTTTTTCGTTTGAATTTCAATTGAAGCTCACCGAAAAAGAAGGTCTCCATTTTAATGGTGCGTGTAAACAAGCAATAAAACTTTTTTTGGTGGTTGAAGATAGAATGAATTTTATTCATATGAAATGACAAGTAAATGCAAATGACTTTCGCTCGTGGCGCCCTCCATTAACTGGAGCTATAGCAGCTTTTCCCTCGCAAAAAAAAATAAAATAGAATTATTTTCAACATGAATTCAATTGTATTGCAAACGTTCGGGAGCCTGTCTTGTTCTAGTTGATCGCCTCAACACTTTCGGCTCAGTATTGTGCGATGGAACTCCTTTGTCGTTCACCATTCCCGCAGACTGCATCGACGGCATCGGTAAATTGAAATTGCTTTGCTTAGGTTCGCTCGAGGTTCTTTCGATGACAACTGCCGGTTGATTGTGGGTTTCCTCGTTTACTTCGTTTTCCGCTTGCATTGTGGTATTGACATTTGTTTTCGGTGACTCAATCGAAGCACCTGGAACATACATTGGCTTCGATGATAAATTTTCTCCAAATTTCCTCATTTGGTCTACGTTTTAGAAATTGTACGTACCGAATTTCCATTTGTACTTTGACAAATAATCGCGAACTGCTACTCGATCATTTGTGTTAAATCTATGCCCGACGATTTGTTGTTGTAAAGCTTCGTCTCGCTTTTCGCTGGGTAACATCAAATTTAAAGACTTATTATTTGTCGTCCAAACATAATCATTGCTGGTGATTTACCTGTGGCTGTATGGATCGTTCTGCGATACGCTAACAGAAAATTGGCAATGTTCTTCTCCAAGTCTTGCTCAGAACATTTAACCGTTTTCAATTTCTTCGGGAAACTCGTGAATATTAAACTGACTGATATGGTTGCAAATAAAATATCACCGAAACAACATGGATTCTATAAAAGGCGTTCAACAGTGACCAATCTCATGGATTTTACTCACTTTGTGTTTAAAAATCGACGACAAGTAGATGTGCTGTGCACAGATTTTGCAAAGGCCTTTGATAAAGTCAATCATGATATATTGATTTCAAAGTTGAACAGATATAATATACCTAGTAACCTCATCTATTGGATCAAATCATATCTTCGCGACCGTCGTCAATTTGTATACTACAATGGTAGAAGTTCCGGGGAATTCATAGTAAACTCGGGTGTGCCTCAAGGAAGTCACTTGGGACCTTCACTTCTTTTGCTATTTATCAACGACATAGTTGAGGAATTGGGTATTGATGTGTTTATATCTTTGTTTGCTGATGATCTTAAAATTGCAGCTGCAATCAATTCCGCTTTGGACACATTGAAGCTTCAACGTGCTATCGATAAATTGAGGCATTGGTGTATCGCAAACGATTTACACCTAAACTTAAACAAGTGTTCAGTGATGTCAATTACCAACAAACAACAATCGAACATCTTTATTGGAAATTACCATTATGGGGACCACGTGTTTGAGAGAGTTAAAGAGCAAAAGGACCTTGGTGTGATTGTGGATTCGAAACTGAATTTTAATAACCACATAAATATGATCGTGTCTAAAGCAAAATCTACACTTGGATTTATCAAACGCTTTTGCTTTGACATAAGAAATCTCAATACGCTCAAGACTTTATATAACACTCTAATTCAATCATTGCTTGAATACTGTTGTGTCGTATGGTTACCATATCATTCGATATCGATAGACTTAATTGAATCGGTGCAAAGGCAATTTACAATATTTGCATTGAGAGAATATCCATCTGCCGAAAACAACTATCATATTTCTTCATATGAATGTAGACTCGAAAATTTGAAAATGATGAAACTTGAAAGGAGGCGTATCAATGCAGCTTTGCTGTTTTTCTACGACGTATTGAACAACATTATCCCATGCTCACAGATAAAAAACGATATTGCGCTTCATTTAAACCCATTCAATCTTCGTGAATCGTCGGTGGAAACTTTTAGAATAATAGATCTATTACTTATTAATGAACATACGGCACCAATAAATCAGATGTGTAAACTTGCAAACTTCATTGATGAACTGTTTAAAGAACCTGCTTCTCGTGCAAATTTTAAATCTCAATTAGTTGCCTGTGATAAATTGAATCTTAGGTTGAAACAACAACAAATCCAATGATTGTAATTAAACCATTTCTTTTTAAATTTCATTAGCATTGTTAATATTGTGATATTGTGATTATGTGATATTTTTAGCATAGTTATCGAATGTAATATTTATACAAATTGTATTTATAATCATCCAACCTTGCAATGTTTGAATGGATTTTTCTAAAAGAAAAGATACAGGTTTTAATGGTGGTGAGATCCGATTTAATCGATTAATGACCCTTACCTTTTCCCTGTCAGATATGTAATTAATCAACAATGAATAAAAACAGCCAGTCTTTGGCGGTGTATTGCTATAATTTATTTTTAACTGTTTGTACGTAACGTTCGGCTTGGCCATTGGTCGCTGGATGGTAAGGTGCACCTCTCCGTGTTCAATTGCATTGTCTTTTAGAAATTCCTGGAATTCTCCCGATAAAAATTGCGTTATCCAATCACTGACGGAATATTTCGGTAGGCCAAATGACGCAAAAATATCTCTTCATTTCGCAATGGTGGTTTCCGCAATAATATTTGGTATAACATGAACTTCCAGCCATTTGGAATACGCATCCACTAGAATAAATAAATATTTTCCGAATATAGGACCTGCGAAATCAGCGTGTACTCGTTCAAATGGTCTAGCTGGTCGCATCCAGTGATGTGTAATGACTTTATTTATTTATTTATTGCGAATCCTTAATTTATACCAATACGTACAAGAGCTACGCAATAACTTATGTATGCTGGCAAAGTGCCCAATACGGTATAAATTCCGCCCATGGATCGATTTTAACAAAGACAATTACAAGGATGGGCAAATCTACGGGTGGCTATAGATACAAAATTGAATCCGGGAAGCCATGGAAAACCGGCCTGACTCAGGAGAAAGACTGAAATAACTTAAAACTAAATGATGATGTTGATGGGGGAACTTTGGCAAGAGCACAATTTCATCAACCAAGCAACGAAAATTGAAAGAAACTTAAATTATTAAAATTGTTTAAATTATTGCTGGTTGTTGCGCAACTAGATTTTGAAATGAAATTTAAATGAACCGATATTGTCACATTTGTTAATGTCACCCGGAATTATATTAAAAAAGGTGATTGCCGCGAAACCAAATGCACGTTTGTCGAACTCAGAGTGAGGTTTGACCAAAACCCGTAGTTGACCATTTACTCCTTCATTAAACAGGAGAGCGCGTTCTCTGTTGCTTAAAAATCAAAGTAGCTGAATGAAGCTTTGCCTTGGACTCAGGGGTAAGGCCATTGATTCGCTCACGATACTCGCTTATGTGCTCAGATCTTTTCAAGCCATAAATACAATATAACGGATTTCATCGTTATCGGCCATGCGAATACGATTCTCCTGATCAATTGAGCCATGGGCTCCACAACCATAAGAGATCACATCACCATAGCCCAAAATTGGATCAATGAGCGCACAAGCAACATCACGCTTAGCATAGTTTGGTATGAATTGCCGAGTATGGCGAATTCTACTCAACACACCATAAACTTTTTGCAATTTCTCACTATTATGTTCCTCAGAATTCATATTTGAGTCGAATACAACATCGAGATTTTTTATTGATTTGCAAAACTCCAGCTGTTCGCCATCAACAACTACGCCATCTATCATATCGAAATTTATACGATTAGTATTGTGCTTTGCACCGATAATCATAACCTTGGACTTGGCTTTATTCAGAGCCATACCACGGCGCGAAACTAAATCGTTAATTTTATTTAAATCAAAATTTACTTTACTTATTCCCTCATTGATTTTATCCAAATCTACTTCGAAATGAGCCTGAAAATTATCTGCAAATAAATTGCCAGTCATGTGTTCAGGCACGTTGAGAGTATCATTGAAATAAATTGAAAAAAAAAGTTTGGCCGAAGTTAGATCCCTGAAGGACACCAGTATCAATTGCAACACTATCTGATTCGATATTACCAACTTCAACTGTTTGAGAAATATTACTATAAATTGATTTGATCAAACATTTGTATGGGGACTATGTCTAGTTCGCATTGTATCATGATGAAACATTCAAAATATTATTTTTTTATGAAAATATAAGACATACAAATTTTCAAGTCATAAATAATAATATGGGATTTGGGAAATATTCAAATGGTAGTTCAAGGTGCAACGTAAACGTCAAATGAATTTGAATCTTATTGCTCCTTATATTAATGTTCATTTTTTAAAGAAATAACACCATTCTCACGCAATATCTTCAAATTCTCTCTCTCTCTCTCTCTCTCTCTCTCTCTCTCTCGGCACTCTGAGAAAACGTTCCTAGGGATTTTGGGAAAAAAGGTGCTATCTTTTATTTTTTTATTAGTTTTTATAGTTTTTCTCAATATTAAAATAATAATTCAAAGTGTACATCAACAAAGGCTCAAAGTAGTTCTCATCTTGCTATTGGTGAGTTTGAACGAAATACCAATATATTCTCAAACATGGCACGGCTGATTCGTAGTATTGATTAATCCTAAATCTCATCGTAATGACTTGACATTCGGTGTGACTTTTTTCTCATGAAAAGATGCGATTCTAACAGTTACATGATGATACGATAAGAAATTAACATAGCCTGTGAACCCGAGCAATTTCGGGAAATGTGCGGAAAAGTTAGTTTTAAGTACGTAGTAAGTCCATTTAATACTTTTCCGCACACACCACTGTGCGTGGTAAAGGTATTGCGATCGGTCCAAAAAATTCAAAACGCTCGGAATAAGTTTTCTATGCGTTTTGAACCTAGAAAAAACGATTGCAACCATTCCCGGAGCAATTTTTTGTCCGTGTGTGGTACGTTGTCCGTTGTCCGCAAAAATTTGTTAACACGATAACTCAAAAAATTGATTTTTGAATTGATCACAAATTTACACACACATTTGTCTTCATTAGGAATAGAAACCTATTAATTTGCTGCCTAATCGGATAATTTTTTCGGGTAGCTCTAGTGGAGTCAAATCATCCCTGCCTCCGAAGCACATAATGTATCGACCCTGATTAAACATTTCGACATCATTCTCAGTTAGATTTGTCGCAAAACTTTGTGGTAGAAGCACGATCCCTAAGATCTGCTTCAAGTTGTTTTCCATATTTTTTCCCGTAAACGAAACCAAATGATGAAACCAAGTAGTCGCACATTTCCAAATCTCCAGAAGTGACAAATGGCTTGTTTTCATAGTAGAGACTGTTCAACATACCTAGTCCCTACTACTTTAGGAATCTCACAAAAATTGAAATTGAACTGACTTGCTATAAATTAATTCGTTCATTTATATATTATACAAAAATCCATCACTTCTCTTGGGGTGACTTCCAACGTACATTTAATGTTAGAATTGAGAAAGAAAAAAAATACTTGCAGTATGCAAATGATCTTAATTTCATGGGAATCAATTTCCCCGTAAAATTTGATGATATAGACAAATTCGAAAAGATTAATCCAACGATCGCTATCAATGCTTACATCTGAAGGAGAATTCAAAATCCGAACACTTAAAAGGCAGCATATTCATCTTCTTTTGTAAAGAAAATGCATTTGCAAAGGAAAATCGGATTCTGGTGTGATTGTTAATTCACATTCCTGTTGGATAAAGAATCTAAGCAGATAATATCTATTATGTAAATGATCGAAATCGTTGCAAGTAAAAACACAAAATTTTAATTTCAAAATTGACACATTTAATCTATGAATATAGATGCTGTTGCTCAAAACAACTGTTGTGAAATTATATTTGTTTCAAATGTCAAAACACATACAATGCACGTGTACATAATTTGGCCTTCAAAATAAACACAAAATACTATGTATTCTCTATAGCGTAATCTTACGAGACTTAATTTGCCCCATCATGCTTCGTGTTTAGATATTAAGAGAAAGAGAGAGCTCTTTACCTTCATTTCCTTGCTTGTGAACATTTCTTATAGAAAAAATCGCTTTGGAAATATTCCCCTCAGGGCATAAAGGTAAGGTCAAGCGGACGATGCAAAATTAAATTTTGACACTTAGCTTGACAGCAGCGCCCTCTGTACCATTCGTTCGTCTATGGATGGCAAACACTTTTCCTGCTTTTTCCCCTTCTTCAAACAGCAAGTTTGACAGGCTCCGCATCTTTGCTGTCATTCGTCATTGTTTGAAGAAGGGGAAGGCGGGGAAGGTGTGAAATGTTGAAGCGTTTGGTACAATCGTTTAGGTAGAGATGGCGCGGTCCAACGACATTCGCTACCCTTTTACATAGGAGACGATACAAAGCAACGTGCGCTTGCGTAAGGTTCTATTCCAGAATGTTATAATAATGAAATTCACACAACGTCAACGTTGTTGTAATGGATAAAACATGAAAGACGTACAGAATAATATTTCAGATGTTTTTTTTTTATATTTTCAGAAAATATATGATGTGGAATTTATTATCAATTTTTAGCAGGCAGATTGTTTTAACAATGGCAAAAATTACACTTTTATATCATAAAATGTGTCACAATTTTGCTGGTATTTTTACTGCCTAAACCTCTCACGGGGTTCACGGATGAGTTGGATTGGATGAACTTGCATCATCGTGACTTGAAAGTGTATACTTTTTCTCCTTTACCAACAACCCATAAACCCATTTACAACGAATGCCCAATGTGTTGCGGAGTTCAGAATTAGAATCTCTAATAATGTGATAATAATTCATAATTAATCTTGCTCATAAATATTACTTTTGAAAGAATGAAATTTAGTAATTTGCCTTACTCTTGCTCGCAATATTTGGCAAGTTTGGGAATACTTGATATGAGGAATTCCTTTTTCCTGAAACAATGTGAAAGAATACAATTATTAAGATAGAACTCCAATTGCTTTGAGTTCTATTGCTTACGCTGTAATTAAAGAATCATCTGTTTGAGTATCGTAAACGGTTCTTCTGATTTGCAATATCAATTCACTCAACTCATTTTCTTCCTGTGTGGTTCTATCGATTCTAATTTGAATGCAAATGAGAAAAACGAATTTAAATCGTTATAAATTTCAAGATTTAATGTACGAAATATATTAAGATATTTTTATATTTCAACCTACTTCGCTACAAATTGTGGACAGCACCTTGAATAATGAAATATTTTATTTTATAATTTTAAGCAAAAAAATATATTGGTTCTAAAGTTATATTACATTTCATGAAATTGAACAAAGTCCACCATTTCCCCATTGTAAAGGGGTT
>JAOPHN010000009.1:0-75074 GCA_028476595.1 Obolodiplosis robiniae
ATTGTTTTTGTAGTCATGATTGACCATGGACCCAACCTTCAGGGAATGGCCGATCATGATGAAATCCCCATTATGTACACTGATGAGAGCAATCGAAAATGGGGTAATCTTCATAAATGCCTTCACGGCTGGAACTCGCATGGAAATTGCGCATGGTATGTTCCATTTAAAATTTTGGGTCTTGTGGTGAGTGGTGCAGGTGCCATGATTCTTTATGAGTAAACGGAGGCACATGAGATCCATGATGATCTATTAGAGGCCCGTGTATACATGATGCCGTCTGTACATTGGGAGATGTTAGCGTATACATTGGACACTCTCTGAATAATGTACCAGCCATTGTGAATGGGATGTCGCTGATATGTTGGGCACTTGAACCATTTTACGTTAGGCATAATGTTGCACATTGCACTAGCTTCTTGGACTTCAGGACATGTGCCGGAGTTGCTCCTTTAATCGGGTTAACTTGTGCTATGAACTGGTGAGAGGTGGCAAGTACCATAATTCTTTATTATTTTGCAATGACGCAAGTCATTTTTTGTCTGGCAAGCAGTGTGTTGCCCATGTTTTCTCTTATAAGAGTGGAATAGACTCACTAATATAGGGATTGGCAAAAAACATCAATATATAAACATGTCATTAAATTGAATAATGACTGCCAACGACAAATGAGCTCTTGCTGGCACCTGGGTCATGCATGGAAGAGTCTCATGCAGCTTTTTTCTGGAAGACATGAACGTGGATTGTAGTGTCTTCTTAGAGAAGGTGACTTAAGGACCTGAATGTATTGCGCTTTTACATCATATATATTTACTTTAACATAGAGAGTGGGACCTGCTATGGTATAGGGACGCTCCTATTCCTCTTGGATATCTCAAGGAATGCCGCTAAGGTCGAACTGACTGGAATCGAAGGCATAATGTAGGTCACATTTGTTCGGTGCCCAATGCCCGCATAAAAGTATAGTGGGTCTGTTTCACTCTTAAATACTCTTTTTTGCAAATAGAACTTTTATAGTAAAATTCTGAGGATGCTTGATTGATAGAGGTATGTTCAGGGCACAGCATCGCGAGGAGGAATTGGAACTGGCTTGGTGGAATGGATCGGATGTACTAACTTCAGTATGTCTTGTATGAGAATTGGGCATAAAAGGTCTTGTACATAACAGTTATCCCGCTGCTTTTCGCGGTTTTGGAAATGAATGTGAAACTGGTGTGATTTGGATTGTTTATTGAAAGCATGAGTTTAAATAATTGATTGATGTTCCTCTTCATGTTGGTGAGGTCTGTGAGACTTAATTCAATTGCTGTATTTCGCAATATTTATGACGGATTCTTACCTTTAATATGGTATTGGTCATGATTCTCGCCGTTCTTCGCGAAAACATTGCCAATTGAAGACATATAGACTCAGTTGTTGACATCGGCAACGATCCAGTTGTCCTTATTTGCTTCTGAGCAATGAAAGAATTTTGTTGCCCTCTCTTGGACGTTCATTGTATTTAGTAATGGACATGATGAAATTATATTGATTTTGTTATTATTATTGAAATTACAGGGAGTTATATGTATTTATGGATTATGGTCATGTTTTTTCGGATCACATTATAGTACTGTGCTTTCAGTCTCATTGTCCATGTGAATGTACTTCTTGAGTGTTAATATGGTAATGGAAATTTGCTCGGAACAATTCTCTCTAGCTCGGTATATTTACTCTTGCTGCATTTCGCAATATATACCTTAATGCATTTAATAATATTGGCCTAAATAAATCTTAAACATTTTTTGGATTAAGTCCTGCGTTCTACGCAATTGCATATGTATACTTGATTTTTGCTGCATATCGCGAACATAAATGTAATTCATTCAGTATATGGGTTATTATAAGTTTTTGGACGTTGCTTTGTATTTAATCCTGCGTTCCACGCAATTAAATTTGGGAATTTGTAAATTCTTTAAGTTTTAGAATGAATGATAGAGACAATAATTTGCTCGGTATAAAATTCCCTCGGGCCTCTAAATCTTACATACTAAATTCTCGCTGTATTTCGCGAAGTGTTGTCGTTATATTAAATATTGTCTGGAAATATTAATTGATAGGCACTGTCATCATCGTCACTTTCTGACCACAGATTTCCTGGGCTTTCAGAAATGGTTAAGGCTTTGTCTTTTGTTTGATCAAATTTTGGTTTCTTGGCTGGAACCTTCTTGCTTGTTATGGGCATTGTTGATCGTTTGTTGGACCGATGAGCTGAAAATACAAAATTACATAATTATTTATATGGATTGATAGGTTGGATGCATTTCTCTTACCTACTTTCAACTTCATCAGAGTCGACAATAATAATTGGACAGTCTTCACCTGATGCTGATTGAATTGTATTGGGAATATTCGCGTTGGATTTCACGTGCTCCTTAATTTCTTGAATGAATTGTCCAAACTCCTTGTCATGTTCATCGTTGAGCTCTTCAGGAAGGCTTGAAGGAATTATCTTGGTTTGCTCATCGGGGGAATTCTTCTTCTTGACATGAACATCTGTTGAGATTGTCTCGAGGTGAGCAGCAAATTCCTCGACGGAAATCTCTATAATGAATCAAATATTATTAAATTTTGGTTTATATAATTAATAAAATGTACATACCTTTGTCGATATCTTTTTCAATGCTGACACTTGGGATCATGATGTGTTTATTGGACATTATTGAAGTACCTTCCTTCTCTGAAAATAGGAAATTATTTTTGTGTGTTGTATTCCGTACGATATTCTATGAGGAAACACAAACCATCAACAGTAGTGGGAATTTGTTCTGTCTTTATGGGCAAGTCACTGATTTCATTGTCAATTGTGATCGATGAATGCTCGATAATACATTTATTGTAGGTTTCTAAAATAAAAATGCTATATTTCTGTTTTAATAGAATTTGGAAATCTTACCTTCATTATGAAATGAATCTTTTCCCTTGTCCTTGATAGTGTCTTTTCCTGTAATAAATATATATTTTAGAATGATTGGCTTAAATGTTTTAAATGCACTATTTAATTGTGTACTTACCAAATGGCCGGGATGCGATTTGTGGTTGCTGTATGTTCACCAACAGGTTGTTACTGGCAGGCATCGGGTATATTCTCCGAGAAATGCTGGGATTTTCATCATATTCATTCCTTATTGACATGAGAGTGTTAGTTGAATGTAACACTGTACCGATGCCTCTTTCCACGCCACTTGTAATAGTGCTGGAAACTCGGTCGATCAATTTCCCGAGATCATCGATCGTCAGACTTATATTTTTTGACGCGGCAACTGGAGTTTTGGGGTTGTTTTCCTGGTAGCCATCATCACCTGGAAACCAGTGCTTACCGTTGTGATGATAACCTCCATCACTTCTGTAACGATTTGACTCCTCTTCTGTACATCGATTCTTTTTATGATGAACACGAAGATGTTGGCGGAATGGCCCAAAACCGGTAAATTGTATCTTTCGAGGTAGGCAATCAAGGCATTGAAACTATTCCATGAGATTTTCCATGAGATAGACGAGAAGAAATACATATATATGGAAATTAATATGAATCATTAACATAACCTCACATGCTTTGGGTTGAATTGTGAATATAAAAATGTTTTGTACTTACCTTTGGAACTCGATCCATGATGATGGGACTTAATCTAAGAAGGGAAATTGATTTCAATAAATTTTTTGTCTATTATTGTTCATATCATGGCCGGATTATGAATCACTTACTTACCGTTGTGTATTGAAATAATATTCCGATGTTATCCTCGTGTAATATTAAAAACATATGACATGGCATGTGACAGTAGGAGGCGCCATGATGAAATGTAAGTAAAAGGCCTTTCTTGAATGGAGGGGATATTAAGCATATTCTGTATGGGAGTGCTTATTTATTAAATGATAATGGGTTTGGTTTTTCCACTATATGAATGGAGGAAAGATAAAAATATATAAATACAATGTACTTGCTGCAAAATATAATCAAACGGGTGAAATGCTCCGTGAATCTATTATTATGAAACATGAAAATGCAATGGATGTCTACATGCATTTAAGAAAATTAAAATACATAGAGGACTTGCCTATAGCGGACAAACACAATGCTTGTTGAAGTATATTAAACATTTATAAAAATAAGTTGGAGCATGATAATGTAACCCTTCTAAATTGTCATTTGGTCAAGACATTGAGAAGTATGAAAATACCAGCTGCGTTTAAAAATAAAATTGATTAAATCGTACTACTTCTTGTTATTACAGAAGAGCAAAGGCATTGAAATTTTCAGTTATTTCTCATTTAATGGTTTTGACTCTTTCATGTGGTTGGCTGAGCGCATGATCCTTTTTGAGCTTTAGAAACGCATTTCAGTTGCTTTACCGTTAATTCCGAGAAGTATTTCTCTCGCGTTTATATACAAGGACCAACGGCTAATTTTTCTCTATACATAGAACGGTTGATGAAACCGTTAGGTACCATGGATAGGTTGGTGCATGTTCTATGCCTATGTATAGTAGAACATAAAAGAATGAAACTCTAAACAGATATGGATATATACAATTTATGTATTGTCTGCAGCGCTGAGGTGGTTCTCTGTGGTGACTTGATCATTGCGTTAGTGACTGTTGAACTGATCGGAAGCCGAAAAGTTGTGAAATATCGAGATAGATTACAACATTTAATAATGGATTTTAATTGTTCAGGGTGAGTGCTTGCAAATTCTGGTCATATATTTATGAACATTCTCGAATTCGTGTGTATTAAATAATCTATTTTTCCTGAAATAATCCATGATATTGAGATGACTATTGTGAATGTTAAATAAACGGTAAAAATTTCTTAAGGATATAAATGAAAACGTGTCTTTATTTGTTGGCGAAATTTTAAAAAATGAGTGACATGGATACATTTGTATCGTGGATTGAATTGTTTTTGTAGTCATGATTGACCATGGACCCAACCTTCAGGGAATGGCCGATCATGATGAAATCCCCATTATGTACACTGATGAGAGCAATCGAAAATGGGGTAATCTTCATAAAATGCCTTCACGGCTGGAACTCGCATGGAAATTGCGCATGGTATGTTCCATTTAAAATTTTGGTCTTGTGGTGAGTGGTGCAGGTGCCATGATTCTTTATGAGTAAACGGAGGCACATGAGATCCATGATGATCTATTAGAGGCCGTGTATACATGATGCCGTCTGTACATTGGGGAGATGTTTAGCGTATACATTGGACACTCTCTGAATAATGTACCAGCCATTGTGAATGGGATGTCGCTGATATGTTGGGCACTTGAACCATTTTACGTTAGGCATAATGTTGCACATTGCACTAGCTTCTTGGACTTCAGGACATGTGCCGGAGTTGCTCCTTTAAATCGGGTTAACTTGTGCTATGAACTGGTGAGAGGTGCAAGTACCATAATTCTTTATTATTTTGCAATGACGCAAGTCATTTTTTGTCTGGCAAGCATGTGTTGCCCATGTTTTCTCTTATAGAGTGGAATAGACTCACTAATATAGGGATTGGCAAAAAACATCAATATATAAACATGTCATTAAATTGAATAATGACTGCCAACGGACAAATGAGCTCTTGCTGGCACCTGGGTCATGCATGGAAGAGTCTCATGCAGCTTTTTCTGGGAAGACATGAACGTGGATTGTAGTGTCTTCTTAGAGAAGGTGACTTAAGGACCTGAATGTATTGCGCTTTTACATCATATATATTTACTTTAACATAGAGAGTGGGACCTGCTATGGTATAGGGACGCTCCTATTCCTCTTGGGATATCTCAAGGAATGCCGCTAAGGTCGAACTGACTGGAATCGAAGCATAATGTAGGTCACATTTGTTCGGTGCCAATGCCCGCATAAAAGTATAGTGGGTCTGTTTCACTCTTAAAATACTCTTTTTTGCAAATAGAACTTTTATAGTAAAATTCTGAGGATGCTTGATTGATAGAGGTATGTTCAGGGCACAGCATCGCGAGGAGGAATTGGAACTGGCTTGGTGGAATGGATCGGATGTACTAACTTCAGTATGTCTTGTATGAGAATTGGGCATAAAAGGTCTTGTACATAACAGTTATCCCGCTGCTTTTCGCGGTTTTGGAAATGAATGTGAAACTGGTGTGATTTGGATTGTTTATTGAAAGCATGAGTTTAAATAATTGATTGATGTTCCTCTTCATGTTGGTGAGGTCTGTGAGACTTAATTCAATTGCTGTATTTCGCAATATTAATGACGGATTCTTACCTTTAATATGGTATTGGTCATGATTCTCGCCGTTCTTCGCGAAAACATTGCCAATTGAAGACATATAGACTCAGTTGTTGAACATCGGCAACGATCCAGTTGTCCTTATTTGCTTCTGAGCAATGAAAGAATTTGTTGCCTCTCTTGGACGTTCATTGTATTTAGTAATGGACATGATGAAATTATATTGATTTTGTTATTATTATTGAAATTACAGAGTTATATGTATTTATGATTATGGTCATGTTTTTTCGGATCACATTATAGTACTGTGCTTTCAGTCTCATTGTCCATGTGAATGTACTTCTTGAGTGTTAATATGGTAATGGAAATTTGCTCGGAACAATTCTCTCTAGCTCGTATATTTACTCTTGCTGCATTTCGCAATATATACCTTAATGCATTTAATAATATTGGCCTAAATAAATCTTAAACATTTTTTGGATTAAGTCCTGCGTTCTACGCAATTGCATATGTATATTGATTTTTGCTGCATATCGCGAACATAAATGTAATTCATTCAGTATATGGGTTATTATAAGTTTTTGGACGTTGCTTTGTATTTAATCCTGCGTTCCACGCAATTAAATTTGGGAATTTGTAAATTCTTTAAGTTTTAGAATGAATGATAGAGACAATAATTTGCTCGGTATAAAATTCCCTCGGGCCTCTAAATCTTACATACTAAATTCTCGCTGTATTTCGCGAAGTGTTGTCGTTATATTAAATATTGTCTGGAAATATTAATTGATAGGCACTGTCATCATCGTCACTTTCTGACCACAGATTTCCTGGGCTTTCAGAAATGGTTAAGGCTTTGTCTTTTGTTTGATCAAATTTTGGTTTCTTGGCTGGAACCTTCTTGCTTGTTATGGGCATTGTTGATCGTTTGTTGGACCGATGAGCTGAAAATACAAAATTACATAATTATTTATATGGATTGATAGGTTGGATGCATTTCTCTTACCTACTTTCAACTTCATCAGAGTCGACAATAATAATTGGACAGTCTTCACCTGATGCTGATTGAATTGTATTGGGAATATTCGCGTTGGATTTCACGTGCTCCTTAATTTCTTGAATGAATTGTCCAAACTCCTTGTCATGTTCATCGTTGAGCTCTTCAGGAAGGCTTGAAGGAATTATCTTGGTTTGCTCATCGGGGGAATTCTTCTTCTTGACATGAACATCTGTTGAGATTGTCTCGAGGTGAGCAGCAAATTCCTCGACGGAAATCTCTATAATGAATCAAATATTATTAAATTTTGGTTTATATAATTAATAAAATGTACATACCTTTGTCGATATCTTTTTCAATGCTGACACTTGGGATCATGATGTGTTTATTGGACATTATTGAAGTACCTTCCTTCTCTGAAAATAGGAAATTATTTTTGTGTGTTGTATTCCGTACGATATTCTATGAGGAAACACAAACCATCAACAGTAGTGGGAATTTGTTCTGTCTTTATGGGCAAGTCACTGATTTCATTGTCAATTGTGATCGATGAATGCTCGATAATACATTTATTGTAGGTTTCTAAAATAAAAATGCTATATTTCTGTTTTAATAGAATTTGGAAATCTTACCTTCATTATGAAATGAATCTTTTCCCTTGTCCTTGATAGTGTCTTTTCCTGTAATAAATATATATTTTAGAATGATTGGCTTAAATGTTTTAAATGCACTATTTAATTGTGTACTTACCAAATGGCCGGGATGCGATTTGTGGTTGCTGTATGTTCACCAACAGGTTGTTACTGGCAGGCATCGGGTATATTCTCCGAGAAATGCTGGGATTTTCATCATATTCATTCCTTATTGACATGAGAGTGTTAGTTGAATGTAACACTGTACCGATGCCTCTTTCCACGCCACTTGTAATAGTGCTGGAAACTCGGTCGATCAATTTCCCGAGATCATCGATCGTCAGACTTATATTTTTTGACGCGGCAACTGGAGTTTTGGGGTTGTTTTCCTGGTAGCCATCATCACCTGGAAACCAGTGCTTACCGTTGTGATGATAACCTCCATCACTTCTGTAACGATTTGACTCCTCTTCTGTACATCGATTCTTTTTATGATGAACACGAAGATGTTGGCGGAATGGCCCAAAACCGGTAAATTGTATCTTTCGAGGTAGGCAATCAAGGCATTGAAACTATTCCATGAGATTTTCCATGAGATAGACGAGAAGAAATACATATATATGGAAATTAATATGAATCATTAACATAACCTCACATGCTTTGGGTTGAATTGTGAATATAAAAATGTTTTGTACTTACCTTTGGAACTCGATCCATGATGATGGGACTTAATCTAAGAAGGGAAATTGATTTCAATAAATTTTTTGTCTATTATTGTTCATATCATGGCCGGATTATGAATCACTTACTTACCGTTGTGTATTGAAATAATATTCCGATGTTATCCTCGTGTAATATTAAAAACATATGACATGGCATGTGACAGTAGGAGGCGCCATGATGAAATGTAAGTAAAAGGCCTTTCTTGAATGGAGGGGATATTAAGCATATTCTGTATGGGAGTGCTTATTTATTAAATGATAATGGGTTTGGTTTTTCCACTATATGAATGGAGGAAAGATAAAAATATATAAATACAATGTACTTGCTGCAAAATATAATCAAACGGGTGAAATGCTCCGTGAATCTATTATTATGAAACATGAAAATGCAATGGATGTCTACATGCATTTAAGAAAATTAAAATACATAGAGGACTTGCCTATAGCGGACAAACACAATGCTTGTTGAAGTATATTAAACATTTATAAAAATAAGTTGGAGCATGATAATGTAACCCTTCTAAATTGTCATTTGGTCAAGACATTGAGAAGTATGAAAATACCAGCTGCGTTTAAAAATAAAATTGATTAAATCGTACTACTTCTTGTTATTACAGAAGAGCAAAGGCATTGAAATTTTCAGTTATTTCTCATTTAATGGTTTTGACTCTTTCATGTGGTTGGCTGAGCGCATGATCCTTTTTGAGCTTTAGAAACGCATTTCAGTTGCTTTACCGTTAATTCCGAGAAGTATTTCTCTCGCGTTTATATACAAGGACCAACGGCTAATTTTTCTCTATACATAGAACGGTTGATGAAACCGTTAGGTACCATGGATAGGTTGGTGCATGTTCTATGCCTATGTATAGTAGAACATAAAAGAATGAAACTCTAAACAGATATGGATATATACAATTTATGTATTGTCTGCAGCGCTGAGGTGGTTCTCTGTGGTGACTTGATCATTGCGTTAGTGACTGTTGAACTGATCGGAAGCCGAAAAGTTGTGAAATATCGAGATAGATTACAACATTTAATAATGGATTTTAATTGTTCAGGGTGAGTGCTTGCAAATTCTGGTCATATATTTATGAACATTCTCGAATTCGTGTGTATTAAATAATCTATTTTTCCTGAAATAATCCATGATATTGAGATGACTATTGTGAATGTTAAATAAACGGTAAAAATTTCTTAAGGATATAAATGAAAACGTGTCTTTATTTGTTGGCGAAATTTTAAAAAATGAGTGACATGGATACATTTGTATCGTGGATTGAATTGTTTTTGTAGTCATGATTGACCATGGACCCAACCTTCAGGGAATGGCCGATCATGATGAAATCCCCATTATGTACACTGATGAGAGCAATCGAAAATGGGGTAATCTTCATAAAATGCCTTCACGGCTGGAACTCGCATGGAAATTGCGCATGGTATGTTCCATTTAAAATTTTGGTCTTGTGGTGAGTGGTGCAGGTGCCATGATTCTTTATGAGTAAACGGAGGCACATGAGATCCATGATGATCTATTAGAGGCCGTGTATACATGATGCCGTCTGTACATTGGGGAGATGTTTAGCGTATACATTGGACACTCTCTGAATAATGTACCAGCCATTGTGAATGGGATGTCGCTGATATGTTGGGCACTTGAACCATTTTACGTTAGGCATAATGTTGCACATTGCACTAGCTTCTTGGACTTCAGGACATGTGCCGGAGTTGCTCCTTTAAATCGGGTTAACTTGTGCTATGAACTGGTGAGAGGTGCAAGTACCATAATTCTTTATTATTTTGCAATGACGCAAGTCATTTTTTGTCTGGCAAGCATGTGTTGCCCATGTTTTCTCTTATAGAGTGGAATAGACTCACTAATATAGGGATTGGCAAAAAACATCAATATATAAACATGTCATTAAATTGAATAATGACTGCCAACGGACAAATGAGCTCTTGCTGGCACCTGGGTCATGCATGGAAGAGTCTCATGCAGCTTTTTCTGGGAAGACATGAACGTGGATTGTAGTGTCTTCTTAGAGAAGGTGACTTAAGGACCTGAATGTATTGCGCTTTTACATCATATATATTTACTTTAACATAGAGAGTGGGACCTGCTATGGTATAGGGACGCTCCTATTCCTCTTGGGATATCTCAAGGAATGCCGCTAAGGTCGAACTGACTGGAATCGAAGCATAATGTAGGTCACATTTGTTCGGTGCCAATGCCCGCATAAAAGTATAGTGGGTCTGTTTCACTCTTAAAATACTCTTTTTTGCAAATAGAACTTTTATAGTAAAATTCTGAGGATGCTTGATTGATAGAGGTATGTTCAGGGCACAGCATCGCGAGGAGGAATTGGAACTGGCTTGGTGGAATGGATCGGATGTACTAACTTCAGTATGTCTTGTATGAGAATTGGGCATAAAAGGTCTTGTACATAACAGTTATCCCGCTGCTTTTCGCGGTTTTGGAAATGAATGTGAAACTGGTGTGATTTGGATTGTTTATTGAAAGCATGAGTTTAAATAATTGATTGATGTTCCTCTTCATGTTGGTGAGGTCTGTGAGACTTAATTCAATTGCTGTATTTCGCAATATTAATGACGGATTCTTACCTTTAATATGGTATTGGTCATGATTCTCGCCGTTCTTCGCGAAAACATTGCCAATTGAAGACATATAGACTCAGTTGTTGAACATCGGCAACGATCCAGTTGTCCTTATTTGCTTCTGAGCAATGAAAGAATTTGTTGCCTCTCTTGGACGTTCATTGTATTTAGTAATGGACATGATGAAATTATATTGATTTTGTTATTATTATTGAAATTACAGAGTTATATGTATTTATGATTATGGTCATGTTTTTTCGGATCACATTATAGTACTGTGCTTTCAGTCTCATTGTCCATGTGAATGTACTTCTTGAGTGTTAATATGGTAATGGAAATTTGCTCGGAACAATTCTCTCTAGCTCGTATATTTACTCTTGCTGCATTTCGCAATATATACCTTAATGCATTTAATAATATTGGCCTAAATAAATCTTAAACATTTTTTGGATTAAGTCCTGCGTTCTACGCAATTGCATATGTATATTGATTTTTGCTGCATATCGCGAACATAAATGTAATTCATTCAGTATATGGGTTATTATAAGTTTTTGGACGTTGCTTTGTATTTAATCCTGCGTTCCACGCAATTAAATTTGGGAATTTGTAAATTCTTTAAGTTTTAGAATGAATGATAGAGACAATAATTTGCTCGGTATAAAATTCCCTCGGGCCTCTAAATCTTACATACTAAATTCTCGCTGTATTTCGCGAAGTGTTGTCGTTATATTAAATATTGTCTGGAAATATTAATTGATAGGCACTGTCATCATCGTCACTTTCTGACCACAGATTTCCTGGGCTTTCAGAAATGGTTAAGGCTTTGTCTTTTGTTTGATCAAATTTTGGTTTCTTGGCTGGAACCTTCTTGCTTGTTATGGGCATTGTTGATCGTTTGTTGGACCGATGAGCTGAAAATACAAAATTACATAATTATTTATATGGATTGATAGGTTGGATGCATTTCTCTTACCTACTTTCAACTTCATCAGAGTCGACAATAATAATTGGACAGTCTTCACCTGATGCTGATTGAATTGTATTGGGAATATTCGCGTTGGATTTCACGTGCTCCTTAATTTCTTGAATGAATTGTCCAAACTCCTTGTCATGTTCATCGTTGAGCTCTTCAGGAAGGCTTGAAGGAATTATCTTGGTTTGCTCATCGGGGGAATTCTTCTTCTTGACATGAACATCTGTTGAGATTGTCTCGAGGTGAGCAGCAAATTCCTCGACGGAAATCTCTATAATGAATCAAATATTATTAAATTTTGGTTTATATAATTAATAAAATGTACATACCTTTGTCGATATCTTTTTCAATGCTGACACTTGGGATCATGATGTGTTTATTGGACATTATTGAAGTACCTTCCTTCTCTGAAAATAGGAAATTATTTTTGTGTGTTGTATTCCGTACGATATTCTATGAGGAAA
Source organism: Obolodiplosis robiniae (assembly GCA_028476595.1). Classification (NCBI taxonomy): domain Eukaryota; kingdom Metazoa; phylum Arthropoda; class Insecta; order Diptera; family Cecidomyiidae; genus Obolodiplosis; species Obolodiplosis robiniae. The sequence goes on from JAOPHN010000009.1 coordinate 12,639, forward strand.
CACAAACCATCAACAGTAGTGGGAATTTGTTCTGTCTTTATGGGCAAGTCACTGATTTCATTGTCAATTGTGATCGATGAATGCTCGATAATACATTTATTGTAGGTTTCTAAAATAAAAATGCTATATTTCTGTTTTAATAGAATTTGGAAATCTTACCTTCATTATGAAATGAATCTTTTCCCTTGTCCTTGATAGTGTCTTTTCCTGTAATAAATATATATTTTAGAATGATTGGCTTAAATGTTTTAAATGCACTATTTAATTGTGTACTTACCAAATGGCCGGGATGCGATTTGTGGTTGCTGTATGTTCACCAACAGGTTGTTACTGGCAGGCATCGGGTATATTCTCCGAGAAATGCTGGGATTTTCATCATATTCATTCCTTATTGACATGAGAGTGTTAGTTGAATGTAACACTGTACCGATGCCTCTTTCCACGCCACTTGTAATAGTGCTGGAAACTCGGTCGATCAATTTCCCGAGATCATCGATCGTCAGACTTATATTTTTTGACGCGGCAACTGGAGTTTTGGGGTTGTTTTCCTGGTAGCCATCATCACCTGGAAACCAGTGCTTACCGTTGTGATGATAACCTCCATCACTTCTGTAACGATTTGACTCCTCTTCTGTACATCGATTCTTTTTATGATGAACACGAAGATGTTGGCGGAATGGCCCAAAACCGGTAAATTGTATCTTTCGAGGTAGGCAATCAAGGCATTGAAACTATTCCATGAGATTTTCCATGAGATAGACGAGAAGAAATACATATATATGGAAATTAATATGAATCATTAACATAACCTCACATGCTTTGGGTTGAATTGTGAATATAAAAATGTTTTGTACTTACCTTTGGAACTCGATCCATGATGATGGGACTTAATCTAAGAAGGGAAATTGATTTCAATAAATTTTTTGTCTATTATTGTTCATATCATGGCCGGATTATGAATCACTTACTTACCGTTGTGTATTGAAATAATATTCCGATGTTATCCTCGTGTAATATTAAAAACATATGACATGGCATGTGACAGTAGGAGGCGCCATGATGAAATGTAAGTAAAAGGCCTTTCTTGAATGGAGGGGATATTAAGCATATTCTGTATGGGAGTGCTTATTTATTAAATGATAATGGGTTTGGTTTTTCCACTATATGAATGGAGGAAAGATAAAAATATATAAATACAATGTACTTGCTGCAAAATATAATCAAACGGGTGAAATGCTCCGTGAATCTATTATTATGAAACATGAAAATGCAATGGATGTCTACATGCATTTAAGAAAATTAAAATACATAGAGGACTTGCCTATAGCGGACAAACACAATGCTTGTTGAAGTATATTAAACATTTATAAAAATAAGTTGGAGCATGATAATGTAACCCTTCTAAATTGTCATTTGGTCAAGACATTGAGAAGTATGAAAATACCAGCTGCGTTTAAAAATAAAATTGATTAAATCGTACTACTTCTTGTTATTACAGAAGAGCAAAGGCATTGAAATTTTCAGTTATTTCTCATTTAATGGTTTTGACTCTTTCATGTGGTTGGCTGAGCGCATGATCCTTTTTGAGCTTTAGAAACGCATTTCAGTTGCTTTACCGTTAATTCCGAGAAGTATTTCTCTCGCGTTTATATACAAGGACCAACGGCTAATTTTTCTCTATACATAGAACGGTTGATGAAACCGTTAGGTACCATGGATAGGTTGGTGCATGTTCTATGCCTATGTATAGTAGAACATAAAAGAATGAAACTCTAAACAGATATGGATATATACAATTTATGTATTGTCTGCAGCGCTGAGGTGGTTCTCTGTGGTGACTTGATCATTGCGTTAGTGACTGTTGAACTGATCGGAAGCCGAAAAGTTGTGAAATATCGAGATAGATTACAACATTTAATAATGGATTTTAATTGTTCAGGGTGAGTGCTTGCAAATTCTGGTCATATATTTATGAACATTCTCGAATTCGTGTGTATTAAATAATCTATTTTTCCTGAAATAATCCATGATATTGAGATGACTATTGTGAATGTTAAATAAACGGTAAAAATTTCTTAAGGATATAAATGAAAACGTGTCTTTATTTGTTGGCGAAATTTTAAAAAATGAGTGACATGGATACATTTGTATCGTGGATTGAATTGTTTTTGTAGTCATGATTGACCATGGACCCAACCTTCAGGGAATGGCCGATCATGATGAAATCCCCATTATGTACACTGATGAGAGCAATCGAAAATGGGGTAATCTTCATAAAATGCCTTCACGGCTGGAACTCGCATGGAAATTGCGCATGGTATGTTCCATTTAAAATTTTGGTCTTGTGGTGAGTGGTGCAGGTGCCATGATTCTTTATGAGTAAACGGAGGCACATGAGATCCATGATGATCTATTAGAGGCCGTGTATACATGATGCCGTCTGTACATTGGGGAGATGTTTAGCGTATACATTGGACACTCTCTGAATAATGTACCAGCCATTGTGAATGGGATGTCGCTGATATGTTGGGCACTTGAACCATTTTACGTTAGGCATAATGTTGCACATTGCACTAGCTTCTTGGACTTCAGGACATGTGCCGGAGTTGCTCCTTTAAATCGGGTTAACTTGTGCTATGAACTGGTGAGAGGTGCAAGTACCATAATTCTTTATTATTTTGCAATGACGCAAGTCATTTTTTGTCTGGCAAGCATGTGTTGCCCATGTTTTCTCTTATAGAGTGGAATAGACTCACTAATATAGGGATTGGCAAAAAACATCAATATATAAACATGTCATTAAATTGAATAATGACTGCCAACGGACAAATGAGCTCTTGCTGGCACCTGGGTCATGCATGGAAGAGTCTCATGCAGCTTTTTCTGGGAAGACATGAACGTGGATTGTAGTGTCTTCTTAGAGAAGGTGACTTAAGGACCTGAATGTATTGCGCTTTTACATCATATATATTTACTTTAACATAGAGAGTGGGACCTGCTATGGTATAGGGACGCTCCTATTCCTCTTGGGATATCTCAAGGAATGCCGCTAAGGTCGAACTGACTGGAATCGAAGCATAATGTAGGTCACATTTGTTCGGTGCCAATGCCCGCATAAAAGTATAGTGGGTCTGTTTCACTCTTAAAATACTCTTTTTTGCAAATAGAACTTTTATAGTAAAATTCTGAGGATGCTTGATTGATAGAGGTATGTTCAGGGCACAGCATCGCGAGGAGGAATTGGAACTGGCTTGGTGGAATGGATCGGATGTACTAACTTCAGTATGTCTTGTATGAGAATTGGGCATAAAAGGTCTTGTACATAACAGTTATCCCGCTGCTTTTCGCGGTTTTGGAAATGAATGTGAAACTGGTGTGATTTGGATTGTTTATTGAAAGCATGAGTTTAAATAATTGATTGATGTTCCTCTTCATGTTGGTGAGGTCTGTGAGACTTAATTCAATTGCTGTATTTCGCAATATTAATGACGGATTCTTACCTTTAATATGGTATTGGTCATGATTCTCGCCGTTCTTCGCGAAAACATTGCCAATTGAAGACATATAGACTCAGTTGTTGAACATCGGCAACGATCCAGTTGTCCTTATTTGCTTCTGAGCAATGAAAGAATTTGTTGCCTCTCTTGGACGTTCATTGTATTTAGTAATGGACATGATGAAATTATATTGATTTTGTTATTATTATTGAAATTACAGAGTTATATGTATTTATGATTATGGTCATGTTTTTTCGGATCACATTATAGTACTGTGCTTTCAGTCTCATTGTCCATGTGAATGTACTTCTTGAGTGTTAATATGGTAATGGAAATTTGCTCGGAACAATTCTCTCTAGCTCGTATATTTACTCTTGCTGCATTTCGCAATATATACCTTAATGCATTTAATAATATTGGCCTAAATAAATCTTAAACATTTTTTGGATTAAGTCCTGCGTTCTACGCAATTGCATATGTATATTGATTTTTGCTGCATATCGCGAACATAAATGTAATTCATTCAGTATATGGGTTATTATAAGTTTTTGGACGTTGCTTTGTATTTAATCCTGCGTTCCACGCAATTAAATTTGGGAATTTGTAAATTCTTTAAGTTTTAGAATGAATGATAGAGACAATAATTTGCTCGGTATAAAATTCCCTCGGGCCTCTAAATCTTACATACTAAATTCTCGCTGTATTTCGCGAAGTGTTGTCGTTATATTAAATATTGTCTGGAAATATTAATTGATAGGCACTGTCATCATCGTCACTTTCTGACCACAGATTTCCTGGGCTTTCAGAAATGGTTAAGGCTTTGTCTTTTGTTTGATCAAATTTTGGTTTCTTGGCTGGAACCTTCTTGCTTGTTATGGGCATTGTTGATCGTTTGTTGGACCGATGAGCTGAAAATACAAAATTACATAATTATTTATATGGATTGATAGGTTGGATGCATTTCTCTTACCTACTTTCAACTTCATCAGAGTCGACAATAATAATTGGACAGTCTTCACCTGATGCTGATTGAATTGTATTGGGAATATTCGCGTTGGATTTCACGTGCTCCTTAATTTCTTGAATGAATTGTCCAAACTCCTTGTCATGTTCATCGTTGAGCTCTTCAGGAAGGCTTGAAGGAATTATCTTGGTTTGCTCATCGGGGGAATTCTTCTTCTTGACATGAACATCTGTTGAGATTGTCTCGAGGTGAGCAGCAAATTCCTCGACGGAAATCTCTATAATGAATCAAATATTATTAAATTTTGGTTTATATAATTAATAAAATGTACATACCTTTGTCGATATCTTTTTCAATGCTGACACTTGGGATCATGATGTGTTTATTGGACATTATTGAAGTACCTTCCTTCTCTGAAAATAGGAAATTATTTTTGTGTGTTGTATTCCGTACGATATTCTATGAGGAAACACAAACCATCAACAGTAGTGGGAATTTGTTCTGTCTTTATGGGCAAGTCACTGATTTCATTGTCAATTGTGATCGATGAATGCTCGATAATACATTTATTGTAGGTTTCTAAAATAAAAATGCTATATTTCTGTTTTAATAGAATTTGGAAATCTTACCTTCATTATGAAATGAATCTTTTCCCTTGTCCTTGATAGTGTCTTTTCCTGTAATAAATATATATTTTAGAATGATTGGCTTAAATGTTTTAAATGCACTATTTAATTGTGTACTTACCAAATGGCCGGGATGCGATTTGTGGTTGCTGTATGTTCACCAACAGGTTGTTACTGGCAGGCATCGGGTATATTCTCCGAGAAATGCTGGGATTTTCATCATATTCATTCCTTATTGACATGAGAGTGTTAGTTGAATGTAACACTGTACCGATGCCTCTTTCCACGCCACTTGTAATAGTGCTGGAAACTCGGTCGATCAATTTCCCGAGATCATCGATCGTCAGACTTATATTTTTTGACGCGGCAACTGGAGTTTTGGGGTTGTTTTCCTGGTAGCCATCATCACCTGGAAACCAGTGCTTACCGTTGTGATGATAACCTCCATCACTTCTGTAACGATTTGACTCCTCTTCTGTACATCGATTCTTTTTATGATGAACACGAAGATGTTGGCGGAATGGCCCAAAACCGGTAAATTGTATCTTTCGAGGTAGGCAATCAAGGCATTGAAACTATTCCATGAGATTTTCCATGAGATAGACGAGAAGAAATACATATATATGGAAATTAATATGAATCATTAACATAACCTCACATGCTTTGGGTTGAATTGTGAATATAAAAATGTTTTGTACTTACCTTTGGAACTCGATCCATGATGATGGGACTTAATCTAAGAAGGGAAATTGATTTCAATAAATTTTTTGTCTATTATTGTTCATATCATGGCCGGATTATGAATCACTTACTTACCGTTGTGTATTGAAATAATATTCCGATGCTATCCTCGTGTAATATTAAAAACATATGACATGGCATGTGACAGTAGGAGGCGCCATGATGAAATGTAAGTAAAAGGCCTTTCTTGAATGGAGGGGATATTAAGCATATTCTGTATGGGAGTGCTTATTTATTAAATGATAATGGGTTTGGTTTTTCCACTATATGAATGGAGGAAAGATAAAAATATATAAATACAATGTACTTGCTGCAAAATATAATCAAACGGGTGAAATGCTCCGTGAATCTATTATTATGAAACATGAAAATGCAATGGATGTCTACATGCATTTAAGAAAATTAAAATACATAGAGGACTTGCCTATAGCGGACAAACACAATGCTTGTTGAAGTATATTAAACATTTATAAAAATAAGTTGGAGCATGATAATGTAACCCTTCTAAATTGTCATTTGGTCAAGACATTGAGAAGTATGAAAATACCAGCTGCGTTTAAAAATAAAATTGATTAAATCGTACTACTTCTTGTTATTACAGAAGAGCAAAGGCATTGAAATTTTCAGTTATTTCTCATTTAATGGTTTTGACTCTTTCATGTGGTTGGCTGAGCGCATGATCCTTTTTGAGCTTTAGAAACGCATTTCAGTTGCTTTACCGTTAATTCCGAGAAGTATTTCTCTCGCGTTTATATACAAGGACCAACGGCTAATTTTTCTCTATACATAGAACGGTTGATGAAACCGTTAGGTACCATGGATAGGTTGGTGCATGTTCTATGCCTATGTATAGTAGAACATAAAAGAATGAAACTCTAAACAGATATGGATATATACAATTTATGTATTGTCTGCAGCGCTGAGGTGGTTCTCTGTGGTGACTTGATCATTGCGTTAGTGACTGTTGAACTGATCGGAAGCCGAAAAGTTGTGAAATATCGAGATAGATTACAACATTTAATAATGGATTTTAATTGTTCAGGGTGAGTGCTTGCAAATTCTGGTCATATATTTATGAACATTCTCGAATTCGTGTGTATTAAATAATCTATTTTTCCTGAAATAATCCATGATATTGAGATGACTATTGTGAATGTTAAATAAACGGTAAAAATTTCTTAAGGATATAAATGAAAACGTGTCTTTATTTGTTGGCGAAATTTTAAAAAATGAGTGACATGGATACATTTGTATCGTGGATTGAATTGTTTTTGTAGTCATGATTGACCATGGACCCAACCTTCAGGGAATGGCCGATCATGATGAAATCCCCATTATGTACACTGATGAGAGCAATCGAAAATGGGGTAATCTTCATAAAATGCCTTCACGGCTGGAACTCGCATGGAAATTGCGCATGGTATGTTCCATTTAAAATTTTGGTCTTGTGGTGAGTGGTGCAGGTGCCATGATTCTTTATGAGTAAACGGAGGCACATGAGATCCATGATGATCTATTAGAGGCCGTGTATACATGATGCCGTCTGTACATTGGGGAGATGTTTAGCGTATACATTGGACACTCTCTGAATAATGTACCAGCCATTGTGAATGGGATGTCGCTGATATGTTGGGCACTTGAACCATTTTACGTTAGGCATAATGTTGCACATTGCACTAGCTTCTTGGACTTCAGGACATGTGCCGGAGTTGCTCCTTTAAATCGGGTTAACTTGTGCTATGAACTGGTGAGAGGTGCAAGTACCATAATTCTTTATTATTTTGCAATGACGCAAGTCATTTTTTGTCTGGCAAGCATGTGTTGCCCATGTTTTCTCTTATAGAGTGGAATAGACTCACTAATATAGGGATTGGCAAAAAACATCAATATATAAACATGTCATTAAATTGAATAATGACTGCCAACGGACAAATGAGCTCTTGCTGGCACCTGGGTCATGCATGGAAGAGTCTCATGCAGCTTTTTCTGGGAAGACATGAACGTGGATTGTAGTGTCTTCTTAGAGAAGGTGACTTAAGGACCTGAATGTATTGCGCTTTTACATCATATATATTTACTTTAACATAGAGAGTGGGACCTGCTATGGTATAGGGACGCTCCTATTCCTCTTGGGATATCTCAAGGAATGCCGCTAAGGTCGAACTGACTGGAATCGAAGCATAATGTAGGTCACATTTGTTCGGTGCCAATGCCCGCATAAAAGTATAGTGGGTCTGTTTCACTCTTAAAATACTCTTTTTTGCAAATAGAACTTTTATAGTAAAATTCTGAGGATGCTTGATTGATAGAGGTATGTTCAGGGCACAGCATCGCGAGGAGGAATTGGAACTGGCTTGGTGGAATGGATCGGATGTACTAACTTCAGTATGTCTTGTATGAGAATTGGGCATAAAAGGTCTTGTACATAACAGTTATCCCGCTGCTTTTCGCGGTTTTGGAAATGAATGTGAAACTGGTGTGATTTGGATTGTTTATTGAAAGCATGAGTTTAAATAATTGATTGATGTTCCTCTTCATGTTGGTGAGGTCTGTGAGACTTAATTCAATTGCTGTATTTCGCAATATTAATGACGGATTCTTACCTTTAATATGGTATTGGTCATGATTCTCGCCGTTCTTCGCGAAAACATTGCCAATTGAAGACATATAGACTCAGTTGTTGAACATCGGCAACGATCCAGTTGTCCTTATTTGCTTCTGAGCAATGAAAGAATTTGTTGCCTCTCTTGGACGTTCATTGTATTTAGTAATGGACATGATGAAATTATATTGATTTTGTTATTATTATTGAAATTACAGAGTTATATGTATTTATGATTATGGTCATGTTTTTTCGGATCACATTATAGTACTGTGCTTTCAGTCTCATTGTCCATGTGAATGTACTTCTTGAGTGTTAATATGGTAATGGAAATTTGCTCGGAACAATTCTCTCTAGCTCGTATATTTACTCTTGCTGCATTTCGCAATATATACCTTAATGCATTTAATAATATTGGCCTAAATAAATCTTAAACATTTTTTGGATTAAGTCCTGCGTTCTACGCAATTGCATATGTATATTGATTTTTGCTGCATATCGCGAACATAAATGTAATTCATTCAGTATATGGGTTATTATAAGTTTTTGGACGTTGCTTTGTATTTAATCCTGCGTTCCACGCAATTAAATTTGGGAATTTGTAAATTCTTTAAGTTTTAGAATGAATGATAGAGACAATAATTTGCTCGGTATAAAATTCCCTCGGGCCTCTAAATCTTACATACTAAATTCTCGCTGTATTTCGCGAAGTGTTGTCGTTATATTAAATATTGTCTGGAAATATTAATTGATAGGCACTGTCATCATCGTCACTTTCTGACCACAGATTTCCTGGGCTTTCAGAAATGGTTAAGGCTTTGTCTTTTGTTTGATCAAATTTTGGTTTCTTGGCTGGAACCTTCTTGCTTGTTATGGGCATTGTTGATCGTTTGTTGGACCGATGAGCTGAAAATACAAAATTACATAATTATTTATATGGATTGATAGGTTGGATGCATTTCTCTTACCTACTTTCAACTTCATCAGAGTCGACAATAATAATTGGACAGTCTTCACCTGATGCTGATTGAATTGTATTGGGAATATTCGCGTTGGATTTCACGTGCTCCTTAATTTCTTGAATGAATTGTCCAAACTCCTTGTCATGTTCATCGTTGAGCTCTTCAGGAAGGCTTGAAGGAATTATCTTGGTTTGCTCATCGGGGGAATTCTTCTTCTTGACATGAACATCTGTTGAGATTGTCTCGAGGTGAGCAGCAAATTCCTCGACGGAAATCTCTATAATGAATCAAATATTATTAAATTTTGGTTTATATAATTAATAAAATGTACATACCTTTGTCGATATCTTTTTCAATGCTGACACTTGGGATCATGATGTGTTTATTGGACATTATTGAAGTACCTTCCTTCTCTGAAAATAGGAAATTATTTTTGTGTGTTGTATTCCGTACGATATTCTATGAGGAAACACAAACCATCAACAGTAGTGGGAATTTGTTCTGTCTTTATGGGCAAGTCACTGATTTCATTGTCAATTGTGATCGATGAATGCTCGATAATAACATTTATTGTAGGTTTCTAAAATAAAAATGCTATATTTCTGTTTTAATAGAATTTGGAAATCTTACCTTCATTATGAAATGAATCTTTTCCCTTGTCCTTGATAGTGTCTTTTCCTGTAATAAATATATATTTTAGAATGATTGGCTTAAATGTTTTAAATGCACTATTTAATTGTGTACTTACCAAATGGCCGGGATGCGATTTGTGGTTGCTGTATGTTCACCAACAGGTTGTTACTGGCAGGCATCGGGTATATTCTCCGAGAAATGCTGGGATTTTCATCATATTCATTCCTTATTGACATGAGAGTGTTAGTTGAATGTAACACTGTACCGATGCCTCTTTCCACGCCACTTGTAATAGTGCTGGAAACTCGGTCGATCAATTTCCCGAGATCATCGATCGTCAGACTTATATTTTTTGACGCGGCAACTGGAGTTTTGGGGTTGTTTTCCTGGTAGCCATCATCACCTGGAAACCAGTGCTTACCGTTGTGATGATAACCTCCATCACTTCTGTAACGATTTGACTCCTCTTCTGTACATCGATTCTTTTTATGATGAACACGAAGATGTTGGCGGAATGGCCCAAAACCGGTAAATTGTATCTTTCGAGGTAGGCAATCAAGGCATTGAAACTATTCCATGAGATTTTCCATGAGATAGACGAGAAGAAATACATATATATGGAAATTAATATGAATCATTAACATAACCTCACATGCTTTGGGTTGAATTGTGAATATAAAAATGTTTTGTACTTACCTTTGGAACTCGATCCATGATGATGGGACTTAATCTAAGAAGGGAAATTGATTTCAATAAATTTTTTGTCTATTATTGTTCATATCATGGCCGGATTATGAATCACTTACTTACCGTTGTGTATTGAAATAATATTCCGATGTTATCCTCGTGTAATATTAAAAACATATGACATGGCATGTGACAGTAGGAGGCGCCATGATGAAATGTAAGTAAAAGGCCTTTCTTGAATGGAGGGGATATTAAGCATATTCTGTATGGGAGTGCTTATTTATTAAATGATAATGGGTTTGGTTTTTCCACTATATGAATGGAGGAAAGATAAAAATATATAAATACAATGTACTTGCTGCAAAATATAATCAAACGGGTGAAATGCTCCGTGAATCTATTATTATGAAACATGAAAATGCAATGGATGTCTACATGCATTTAAGAAAATTAAAATACATAGAGGACTTGCCTATAGCGGACAAACACAATGCTTGTTGAAGTATATTAAACATTTATAAAAATAAGTTGGAGCATGATAATGTAACCCTTCTAAATTGTCATTTGGTCAAGACATTGAGAAGTATGAAAATACCAGCTGCGTTTAAAAATAAAATTGATTAAATCGTACTACTTCTTGTTATTACAGAAGAGCAAAGGCATTGAAATTTTCAGTTATTTCTCATTTAATGGTTTTGACTCTTTCATGTGGTTGGCTGAGCGCATGATCCTTTTTGAGCTTTAGAAACGCATTTCAGTTGCTTTACCGTTAATTCCGAGAAGTATTTCTCTCGCGTTTATATACAAGGACCAACGGCTAATTTTTCTCTATACATAGAACGGTTGATGAAACCGTTAGGTACCATGGATAGGTTGGTGCATGTTCTATGCCTATGTATAGTAGAACATAAAAGAATGAAACTCTAAACAGATATGGATATATACAATTTATGTATTGTCTGCAGCGCTGAGGTGGTTCTCTGTGGTGACTTGATCATTGCGTTAGTGACTGTTGAACTGATCGGAAGCCGAAAAGTTGTGAAATATCGAGATAGATTACAACATTTAATAATGGATTTTAATTGTTCAGGGTGAGTGCTTGCAAATTCTGGTCATATATTTATGAACATTCTCGAATTCGTGTGTATTAAATAATCTATTTTTCCTGAAATAATCCATGATATTGAGATGACTATTGTGAATGTTAAATAAACGGTAAAAATTTCTTAAGGATATAAATGAAAACGTGTCTTTATTTGTTGGCGAAATTTTAAAAAATGAGTGACATGGATACATTTGTATCGTGGATTGAATTGTTTTTGTAGTCATGATTGACCATGGACCCAACCTTCAGGGAATGGCCGATCATGATGAAATCCCCATTATGTACACTGATGAGAGCAATCGAAAATGGGGTAATCTTCATAAAATGCCTTCACGGCTGGAACTCGCATGGAAATTGCGCATGGTATGTTCCATTTAAAATTTTGGTCTTGTGGTGAGTGGTGCAGGTGCCATGATTCTTTATGAGTAAACGGAGGCACATGAGATCCATGATGATCTATTAGAGGCCGTGTATACATGATGCCGTCTGTACATTGGGGAGATGTTTAGCGTATACATTGGACACTCTCTGAATAATGTACCAGCCATTGTGAATGGGATGTCGCTGATATGTTGGGCACTTGAACCATTTTACGTTAGGCATAATGTTGCACATTGCACTAGCTTCTTGGACTTCAGGACATGTGCCGGAGTTGCTCCTTTAAATCGGGTTAACTTGTGCTATGAACTGGTGAGAGGTGCAAGTACCATAATTCTTTATTATTTTGCAATGACGCAAGTCATTTTTTGTCTGGCAAGCATGTGTTGCCCATGTTTTCTCTTATAGAGTGGAATAGACTCACTAATATAGGGATTGGCAAAAACATCAATATATAAACATGTCATTAAATTGAATAATGACTGCCAACGGACAAATGAGCTCTTGCTGGCACCTGGGTCATGCATGGAAGAGTCTCATGCAGCTTTTTCTGGGAAGACATGAACGTGGATTGTAGTGTCTTCTTAGAGAAGGTGACTTAAGGACCTGAATGTATTGCGCTTTTACATCATATATATTTACTTTAACATAGAGAGTGGGACCTGCTATGGTATAGGGACGCTCCTATTCCTCTTGGGATATCTCAAGGAATGCCGCTAAGGTCGAACTGACTGGAATCGAAGCATAATGTAGGTCACATTTGTTCGGTGCCAATGCCCGCATAAAAGTATAGTGGGTCTGTTTCACTCTTAAAATACTCTTTTTTGCAAATAGAACTTTTATAGTAAAATTCTGAGGATGCTTGATTGATAGAGGTATGTTCAGGGCACAGCATCGCGAGGAGGAATTGGAACTGGCTTGGTGGAATGGATCGGATGTACTAACTTCAGTATGTCTTGTATGAGAATTGGGCATAAAAGGTCTTGTACATAACAGTTATCCCGCTGCTTTTCGCGGTTTTGGAAATGAATGTGAAACTGGTGTGATTTGGATTGTTTATTGAAAGCATGAGTTTAAATAATTGATTGATGTTCCTCTTCATGTTGGTGAGGTCTGTGAGACTTAATTCAATTGCTGTATTTCGCAATATTAATGACGGATTCTTACCTTTAATATGGTATTGGTCATGATTCTCGCCGTTCTTCGCGAAAACATTGCCAATTGAAGACATATAGACTCAGTTGTTGAACATCGGCAACGATCCAGTTGTCCTTATTTGCTTCTGAGCAATGAAAGAATTTGTTGCCTCTCTTGGACGTTCATTGTATTTAGTAATGGACATGATGAAATTATATTGATTTTGTTATTATTATTGAAATTACAGAGTTATATGTATTTATGATTATGGTCATGTTTTTTCGGATCACATTATAGTACTGTGCTTTCAGTCTCATTGTCCATGTGAATGTACTTCTTGAGTGTTAATATGGTAATGGAAATTTGCTCGGAACAATTCTCTCTAGCTCGTATATTTACTCTTGCTGCATTTCGCAATATATACCTTAATGCATTTAATAATATTGGCCTAAATAAATCTTAAACATTTTTTGGATTAAGTCCTGCGTTCTACGCAATTGCATATGTATATTGATTTTTGCTGCATATCGCGAACATAAATGTAATTCATTCAGTATATGGGTTATTATAAGTTTTTGGACGTTGCTTTGTATTTAATCCTGCGTTCCACGCAATTAAATTTGGGAATTTGTAAATTCTTTAAGTTTTAGAATGAATGATAGAGACAATAATTTGCTCGGTATAAAATTCCCTCGGGCCTCTAAATCTTACATACTAAATTCTCGCTGTATTTCGCGAAGTGTTGTCGTTATATTAAATATTGTCTGGAAATATTAATTGATAGGCACTGTCATCATCGTCACTTTCTGACCACAGATTTCCTGGGCTTTCAGAAATGGTTAAGGCTTTGTCTTTTGTTTGATCAAATTTTGGTTTCTTGGCTGGAACCTTCTTGCTTGTTATGGGCATTGTTGATCGTTTGTTGGACCGATGAGCTGAAAATACAAAATTACATAATTATTTATATGGATTGATAGGTTGGATGCATTTCTCTTACCTACTTTCAACTTCATCAGAGTCGACAATAATAATTGGACAGTCTTCACCTGATGCTGATTGAATTGTATTGGGAATATTCGCGTTGGATTTCACGTGCTCCTTAATTTCTTGAATGAATTGTCCAAACTCCTTGTCATGTTCATCGTTGAGCTCTTCAGGAAGGCTTGAAGGAATTATCTTGGTTTGCTCATCGGGGGAATTCTTCTTCTTGACATGAACATCTGTTGAGATTGTCTCGAGGTGAGCAGCAAATTCCTCGACGGAAATCTCTATAATGAATCAAATATTATTAAATTTTGGTTTATATAATTAATAAAATGTACATACCTTTGTCGATATCTTTTTCAATGCTGACACTTGGGATCATGATGTGTTTATTGGACATTATTGAAGTACCTTCCTTCTCTGAAAATAGGAAATTATTTTTGTGTGTTGTATTCCGTACGATATTCTATGAGGAAACACAAACCATCAACAGTAGTGGGAATTTGTTCTGTCTTTATGGGCAAGTCACTGATTTCATTGTCAATTGTGATCGATGAATGCTCGATAATACATTTATTGTAGGTTTCTAAAATAAAAATGCTATATTTCTGTTTTAATAGAATTTGGAAATCTTACCTTCATTATGAAATGAATCTTTTCCCTTGTCCTTGATAGTGTCTTTTCCTGTAATAAATATATATTTTAGAATGATTGGCTTAAATGTTTTAAATGCACTATTTAATTGTGTACTTACCAAATGGCCGGGATGCGATTTGTGGTTGCTGTATGTTCACCAACAGGTTGTTACTGGCAGGCATCGGGTATATTCTCCGAGAAATGCTGGGATTTTCATCATATTCATTCCTTATTGACATGAGAGTGTTAGTTGAATGTAACACTGTACCGATGCCTCTTTCCACGCCACTTGTAATAGTGCTGGAAACTCGGTCGATCAATTTCCCGAGATCATCGATCGTCAGACTTATATTTTTTGACGCGGCAACTGGAGTTTTGGGGTTGTTTTCCTGGTAGCCATCATCACCTGGAAACCAGTGCTTACCGTTGTGATGATAACCTCCATCACTTCTGTAACGATTTGACTCCTCTTCTGTACATCGATTCTTTTTATGATGAACACGAAGATGTTGGCGGAATGGCCCAAAACCGGTAAATTGTATCTTTCGAGGTAGGCAATCAAGGCATTGAAACTATTCCATGAGATTTTCCATGAGATAGACGAGAAGAAATACATATATATGGAAATTAATATGAATCATTAACATAACCTCACATGCTTTGGGTTGAATTGTGAATATAAAAATGTTTTGTACTTACCTTTGGAACTCGATCCATGATGATGGGACTTAATCTAAGAAGGGAAATTGATTTCAATAAATTTTTTGTCTATTATTGTTCATATCATGGCCGGATTATGAATCACTTACTTACCGTTGTGTATTGAAATAATATTCCGATGTTATCCTCGTGTAATATTAAAAACATATGACATGGCATGTGACAGTAGGAGGCGCCATGATGAAATGTAAGTAAAAGGCCTTTCTTGAATGGAGGGGATATTAAGCATATTCTGTATGGGAGTGCTTATTTATTAAATGATAATGGGTTTGGTTTTTCCACTATATGAATGGAGGAAAGATAAAAATATATAAATACAATGTACTTGCTGCAAAATATAATCAAACGGGTGAAATGCTCCGTGAATCTATTATTATGAAACATGAAAATGCAATGGATGTCTACATGCATTTAAGAAAATTAAAATACATAGAGGACTTGCCTATAGCGGACAAACACAATGCTTGTTGAAGTATATTAAACATTTATAAAAATAAGTTGGAGCATGATAATGTAACCCTTCTAAATTGTCATTTGGTCAAGACATTGAGAAGTATGAAAATACCAGCTGCGTTTAAAAATAAAATTGATTAAATCGTACTACTTCTTGTTATTACAGAAGAGCAAAGGCATTGAAATTTTCAGTTATTTCTCATTTAATGGTTTTGACTCTTTCATGTGGTTGGCTGAGCGCATGATCCTTTTTGAGCTTTAGAAACGCATTTCAGTTGCTTTACCGTTAATTCCGAGAAGTATTTCTCTCGCGTTTATATACAAGGACCAACGGCTAATTTTTCTCTATACATAGAACGGTTGATGAAACCGTTAGGTACCATGGATAGGTTGGTGCATGTTCTATGCCTATGTATAGTAGAACATAAAAGAATGAAACTCTAAACAGATATGGATATATACAATTTATGTATTGTCTGCAGCGCTGAGGTGGTTCTCTGTGGTGACTTGATCATTGCGTTAGTGACTGTTGAACTGATCGGAAGCCGAAAAGTTGTGAAATATCGAGATAGATTACAACATTTAATAATGGATTTTAATTGTTCAGGGTGAGTGCTTGCAAATTCTGGTCATATATTTATGAACATTCTCGAATTCGTGTGTATTAAATAATCTATTTTTCCTGAAATAATCCATGATATTGAGATGACTATTGTGAATGTTAAATAAACGGTAAAAATTTCTTAAGGATATAAATGAAAACGTGTCTTTATTTGTTGGCGAAATTTTAAAAAATGAGTGACATGGATACATTTGTATCGTGGATTGAATTGTTTTTGTAGTCATGATTGACCATGGACCCAACCTTCAGGGAATGGCCGATCATGATGAAATCCCCATTATGTACACTGATGAGAGCAATCGAAAATGGGGTAATCTTCATAAAATGCCTTCACGGCTGGAACTCGCATGGAAATTGCGCATGGTATGTTCCATTTAAAATTTTGGTCTTGTGGTGAGTGGTGCAGGTGCCATGATTCTTTATGAGTAAACGGAGGCACATGAGATCCATGATGATCTATTAGAGGCCGTGTATACATGATGCCGTCTGTACATTGGGGAGATGTTTAGCGTATACATTGGACACTCTCTGAATAATGTACCAGCCATTGTGAATGGGATGTCGCTGATATGTTGGGCACTTGAACCATTTTACGTTAGGCATAATGTTGCACATTGCACTAGCTTCTTGGACTTCAGGACATGTGCCGGAGTTGCTCCTTTAAATCGGGTTAACTTGTGCTATGAACTGGTGAGAGGTGCAAGTACCATAATTCTTTATTATTTTGCAATGACGCAAGTCATTTTTTGTCTGGCAAGCATGTGTTGCCCATGTTTTCTCTTATAGAGTGGAATAGACTCACTAATATAGGGATTGGCAAAAAACATCAATATATAAACATGTCATTAAATTGAATAATGACTGCCAACGGACAAATGAGCTCTTGCTGGCACCTGGGTCATGCATGGAAGAGTCTCATGCAGCTTTTTCTGGGAAGACATGAACGTGGATTGTAGTGTCTTCTTAGAGAAGGTGACTTAAGGACCTGAATGTATTGCGCTTTTACATCATATATATTTACTTTAACATAGAGAGTGGGACCTGCTATGGTATAGGGACGCTCCTATTCCTCTTGGGATATCTCAAGGAATGCCGCTAAGGTCGAACTGACTGGAATCGAAGCATAATGTAGGTCACATTTGTTCGGTGCCAATGCCCGCATAAAAGTATAGTGGGTCTGTTTCACTCTTAAAATACTCTTTTTTGCAAATAGAACTTTTATAGTAAAATTCTGAGGATGCTTGATTGATAGAGGTATGTTCAGGGCACAGCATCGCGAGGAGGAATTGGAACTGGCTTGGTGGAATGGATCGGATGTACTAACTTCAGTATGTCTTGTATGAGAATTGGGCATAAAAGGTCTTGTACATAACAGTTATCCCGCTGCTTTTCGCGGTTTTGGAAATGAATGTGAAACTGGTGTGATTTGGATTGTTTATTGAAAGCATGAGTTTAAATAATTGATTGATGTTCCTCTTCATGTTGGTGAGGTCTGTGAGACTTAATTCAATTGCTGTATTTCGCAATATTAATGACGGATTCTTACCTTTAATATGGTATTGGTCATGATTCTCGCCGTTCTTCGCGAAAACATTGCCAATTGAAGACATATAGACTCAGTTGTTGAACATCGGCAACGATCCAGTTGTCCTTATTTGCTTCTGAGCAATGAAAGAATTTGTTGCCTCTCTTGGACGTTCATTGTATTTAGTAATGGACATGATGAAATTATATTGATTTTGTTATTATTATTGAAATTACAGAGTTATATGTATTTATGATTATGGTCATGTTTTTTCGGATCACATTATAGTACTGTGCTTTCAGTCTCATTGTCCATGTGAATGTACTTCTTGAGTGTTAATATGGTAATGGAAATTTGCTCGGAACAATTCTCTCTAGCTCGTATATTTACTCTTGCTGCATTTCGCAATATATACCTTAATGCATTTAATAATATTGGCCTAAATAAATCTTAAACATTTTTTGGATTAAGTCCTGCGTTCTACGCAATTGCATATGTATATTGATTTTTGCTGCATATCGCGAACATAAATGTAATTCATTCAGTATATGGGTTATTATAAGTTTTTGGACGTTGCTTTGTATTTAATCCTGCGTTCCACGCAATTAAATTTGGGAATTTGTAAATTCTTTAAGTTTTAGAATGAATGATAGAGACAATAATTTGCTCGGTATAAAATTCCCTCGGGCCTCTAAATCTTACATACTAAATTCTCGCTGTATTTCGCGAAGTGTTGTCGTTATATTAAATATTGTCTGGAAATATTAATTGATAGGCACTGTCATCATCGTCACTTTCTGACCACAGATTTCCTGGGCTTTCAGAAATGGTTAAGGCTTTGTCTTTTGTTTGATCAAATTTTGGTTTCTTGGCTGGAACCTTCTTGCTTGTTATGGGCATTGTTGATCGTTTGTTGGACCGATGAGCTGAAAATACAAAATTACATAATTATTTATATGGATTGATAGGTTGGATGCATTTCTCTTACCTACTTTCAACTTCATCAGAGTCGACAATAATAATTGGACAGTCTTCACCTGATGCTGATTGAATTGTATTGGGAATATTCGCGTTGGATTTCACGTGCTCCTTAATTTCTTGAATGAATTGTCCAAACTCCTTGTCATGTTCATCGTTGAGCTCTTCAGGAAGGCTTGAAGGAATTATCTTGGTTTGCTCATCGGGGGAATTCTTCTTCTTGACATGAACATCTGTTGAGATTGTCTCGAGGTGAGCAGCAAATTCCTCGACGGAAATCTCTATAATGAATCAAATATTATTAAATTTTGGTTTATATAATTAATAAAATGTACATACCTTTGTCGATATCTTTTTCAATGCTGACACTTGGGATCATGATGTGTTTATTGGACATTATTGAAGTACCTTCCTTCTCTGAAAATAGGAAATTATTTTTGTGTGTTGTATTCCGTACGATATTCTATGAGGAAACACAAACCATCAACAGTAGTGGGAATTTGTTCTGTCTTTATGGGCAAGTCACTGATTTCATTGTCAATTGTGATCGATGAATGCTCGATAATACATTTATTGTAGGTTTCTAAAATAAAAATGCTATATTTCTGTTTTAATAGAATTTGGAAATCTTACCTTCATTATGAAATGAATCTTTTCCCTTGTCCTTGATAGTGTCTTTTCCTGTAATAAATATATATTTTAGAATGATTGGCTTAAATGTTTTAAATGCACTATTTAATTGTGTACTTACCAAATGGCCGGGATGCGATTTGTGGTTGCTGTATGTTCACCAACAGGTTGTTACTGGCAGGCATCGGGTATATTCTCCGAGAAATGCTGGGATTTTCATCATATTCATTCCTTATTGACATGAGAGTGTTAGTTGAATGTAACACTGTACCGATGCCTCTTTCCACGCCACTTGTAATAGTGCTGGAAACTCGGTCGATCAATTTCCCGAGATCATCGATCGTCAGACTTATATTTTTTGACGCGGCAACTGGAGTTTTGGGGTTGTTTTCCTGGTAGCCATCATCACCTGGAAACCAGTGCTTACCGTTGTGATGATAACCTCCATCACTTCTGTAACGATTTGACTCCTCTTCTGTACATCGATTCTTTTTATGATGAACACGAAGATGTTGGCGGAATGGCCCAAAACCGGTAAATTGTATCTTTCGAGGTAGGCAATCAAGGCATTGAAACTATTCCATGAGATTTTCCATGAGATAGACGAGAAGAAATACATATATATGGAAATTAATATGAATCATTAACATAACCTCACATGCTTTGGGTTGAATTGTGAATATAAAAATGTTTTGTACTTACCTTTGGAACTCGATCCATGATGATGGGACTTAATCTAAGAAGGGAAATTGATTTCAATAAATTTTTTGTCTATTATTGTTCATATCATGGCCGGATTATGAATCACTTACTTACCGTTGTGTATTGAAATAATATTCCGATGTTATCCTCGTGTAATATTAAAAACATATGACATGGCATGTGACAGTAGGAGGCGCCATGATGAAATGTAAGTAAAAGGCCTTTCTTGAATGGAGGGGATATTAAGCATATTCTGTATGGGAGTGCTTATTTATTAAATGATAATGGGTTTGGTTTTTCCACTATATGAATGGAGGAAAGATAAAAATATATAAATACAATGTACTTGCTGCAAAATATAATCAAACGGGTGAAATGCTCCGTGAATCTATTATTATGAAACATGAAAATGCAATGGATGTCTACATGCATTTAAGAAAATTAAAATACATAGAGGACTTGCCTATAGCGGACAAACACAATGCTTGTTGAAGTATATTAAACATTTATAAAAATAAGTTGGAGCATGATAATGTAACCCTTCTAAATTGTCATTTGGTCAAGACATTGAGAAGTATGAAAATACCAGCTGCGTTTAAAAATAAAATTGATTAAATCGTACTACTTCTTGTTATTACAGAAGAGCAAAGGCATTGAAATTTTCAGTTATTTCTCATTTAATGGTTTTGACTCTTTCATGTGGTTGGCTGAGCGCATGATCCTTTTTGAGCTTTAGAAACGCATTTCAGTTGCTTTACCGTTAATTCCGAGAAGTATTTCTCTCGCGTTTATATACAAGGACCAACGGCTAATTTTTCTCTATACATAGAACGGTTGATGAAACCGTTAGGTACCATGGATAGGTTGGTGCATGTTCTATGCCTATGTATAGTAGAACATAAAAGAATGAAACTCTAAACAGATATGGATATATACAATTTATGTATTGTCTGCAGCGCTGAGGTGGTTCTCTGTGGTGACTTGATCATTGCGTTAGTGACTGTTGAACTGATCGGAAGCCGAAAAGTTGTGAAATATCGAGATAGATTACAACATTTAATAATGGATTTTAATTGTTCAGGGTGAGTGCTTGCAAATTCTGGTCATATATTTATGAACATTCTCGAATTCGTGTGTATTAAATAATCTATTTTTCCTGAAATAATCCATGATATTGAGATGACTATTGTGAATGTTAAATAAACGGTAAAAATTTCTTAAGGATATAAATGAAAACGTGTCTTTATTTGTTGGCGAAATTTTAAAAAATGAGTGACATGGATACATTTGTATCGTGGATTGAATTGTTTTTGTAGTCATGATTGACCATGGACCCAACCTTCAGGGAATGGCCGATCATGATGAAATCCCCATTATGTACACTGATGAGAGCAATCGAAAATGGGGTAATCTTCATAAAATGCCTTCACGGCTGGAACTCGCATGGAAATTGCGCATGGTATGTTCCATTTAAAATTTTGGTCTTGTGGTGAGTGGTGCAGGTGCCATGATTCTTTATGAGTAAACGGAGGCACATGAGATCCATGATGATCTATTAGAGGCCGTGTATACATGATGCCGTCTGTACATTGGGGAGATGTTTAGCGTATACATTGGACACTCTCTGAATAATGTACCAGCCATTGTGAATGGGATGTCGCTGATATGTTGGGCACTTGAACCATTTTACGTTAGGCATAATGTTGCACATTGCACTAGCTTCTTGGACTTCAGGACATGTGCCGGAGTTGCTCCTTTAAATCGGGTTAACTTGTGCTATGAACTGGTGAGAGGTGCAAGTACCATAATTCTTTATTATTTTGCAATGACGCAAGTCATTTTTTGTCTGGCAAGCATGTGTTGCCCATGTTTTCTCTTATAGAGTGGAATAGACTCACTAATATAGGGATTGGCAAAAAACATCAATATATAAACATGTCATTAAATTGAATAATGACTGCCAACGGACAAATGAGCTCTTGCTGGCACCTGGGTCATGCATGGAAGAGTCTCATGCAGCTTTTTCTGGGAAGACATGAACGTGGATTGTAGTGTCTTCTTAGAGAAGGTGACTTAAGGACCTGAATGTATTGCGCTTTTACATCATATATAATATAGGGATTGGCAAAAAACATCAATATATAAACATGTCATTAAATTGAATAATGACTGCCAACGGACAAATGAGCTCTTGCTGGCACCTGGGTCATGCATGGAAGAGTCTCATGCAGCTTTTTCTGGGAAGACATGAACGTGGATTGTAGTGTCTTCTTAGAGAAGGTGACTTAAGGACCTGAATGTATTGCGCTTTTACATCATATATATAAGCGCATGATCCTTTTTGAGCTTTAGAAACGCATTTCAGTTGCTTTACCGTTAATTCCGAGAAGTATTTCTCTCGCGTTTATATACAAGGACCAACGGCTAATTTTTCTCTATACATAGAACGGTTGATGAAACCGTTAGGTACCATGGATAGGTTGGTGCATGTTCTATGCCTATGTATAGTAGAACATAAAAGAATGAAACTCTAAACAGATATGGATATATACAATTTATGTATTGTCTGTAGCGCTGAGGTGGTTCTCTGTGGTAACTTGATCATTGCGTTAGTGACTGTTGAACTGATCAGAAGCCGAAAAGTTGTGAAATATCGAGATAGATTACAACATTTAATAATGGATTTTAATTGTTCAGGGTGAGTGCTTGCAAATTCTGGTCATATATTTATGAACATTCTCGAATTCGTGTGTATTAAATAATCTATTTTTCCTGAAATAATCCATGATATTGAGATGACTATTGTGAATGTTAAATAAACGGTAAAAATTTCTTAAGGATATAAATGAAAACGTGTCTTTATTTGTTGGCGAAATTTTAAAAAAATGAGTGACATGGATACATTTGTATCGTGGATTGAATTGTTTTTGTAGTCATGATTGACCATGGACCCAACCTTCAGGGAATGGCCGATCATGATGAAATCCCCATTATGTACACTGATGAGAGCAATCGAAAATGGGGTATTCTTCATAAAATGCCTTCACGGCTGGAACTCGCATGGAAATTGCGCATGGTATGTTCCATTTAAAATTTTGGTCTTGTGGTGAGTGGTGCAAGTGCCATGATTCTTTATGAGTAAACGGAGGCATATGAGATCCATGATGATCTATCAGAGGCCGTGTATACATGATGCCGTCTGTACATTGGGGAGATGTTTAGCGTATACATTGGACACTCTCTGAACAATGTACCAGCCATTGTGAATGGGATGTCGCTGATATGTTGAGCACTCGAACCATTTTACGTTAGGCGTAGTGTTGCACATTGCACTAGCTTCTTGGACTTTAGGACATATGCCGGAGTTGCTCCTTTGGGTCGGGTTAACTTGTGCTATGAACTGGTGAGTGGTGCAAGTACCATAATTTACCTTTATTATTTTGCAATGACGCAAGTCATTTTTTGTCTGGCAAGCATGTGTTGCCCATGTTTTCTCTTATAGAGTGGAATAGACTCACTAATATAGGGATTGGCAAAAAACATCAATATATAAACATGTCATTAAATTGAATAATGACTGCCAACGGACAAATGAGCTCTTGCTGGCACCTGGGTCATGCATGGAAGAGTCTCATGCAGCTTTTTCTGGGAAGACATGAACGTGGATTGTAGTGTCTTCTTAGAGAAGGTGACTTAAGGACCTGAATGTATTGCGCTTTTACATCATATATATTTACTTTAACATAGAGAGTGGGACCTGCTATGGTATAGGGACGCTCCTATTCCTCTTGGGATATCTCAAGGAATGCCGCTAAGGTCGAACTGACTGGAATCGAAGCATAATGTAGGTCACATTTGTTCGGTGCCAATGCCCGCATAAAAGTATAGTGGGTCTGTTTCACTTTTAAATACTCTTTTTTGCAAATAGAACTTTTATAGTAAAATTCTGATGATGCTTGATTGATTGAGGTATGTTCAGGGCACAGTATTGCGAGGGGAATTGGAACTGGCTTGGTGGAATGGATCTGATGTACTAACTTCAGTATGTCTTGTATGAGGATTGGACATAATAGGTCTTGTCATAACAGTTATCCCGCTGCTTTTCGCGGTTTTGGAAATGAATGTGATTTGTTGCCTCTCTTGGACAATCATTGTATTTATTTGGTCATTTAATGATGAACATGATGTAATTATATTGATCTGGTTATGATTATTGAAATTACAGAGTTATATGGTGAATGGTATTTATGATTCTGGTCATGTTTTTTCGGATCACATTATAGTGCTGTGCTTTTGGTCTCATGGTCCATGTGAATGTTTTTCTTGAGTTGTCAATATGGTAAAGGAAATTTGCTCGGAACAATTCTCTCGAGCTCGTATATTTACTCTTGCTGCATTTCGCAATATATACCTCAATGCATTTAATGATGTTGGCCTAAATAAATCTTAAACATTTTTTGGATTAAGTCCTGCGTTCTACGCAATTGCATATGTATACTGATTTTTGCTGCATTTCGCAAACATAAATGTGATTCATTCAGTATATGGGTTATTATAAGTTTTTGGACGTTGCTTTGTATTAAATCCTGCGTTCCACGCAATTAAATTTGGGAATTTGTAAATTCTTTTAAGTTTTAGAATGAATGATAGAGACAATAATTTGCTCGGTATAAAATTCCCTCGGGCCTCTAAATCTTACATACTAAATTCTCGCTGTATTTCGCGAAGTGTTGTCGTTATATTAAATATTGTCTGGAAATATTAATTGATAGGCACTGTCATCATCGTCACTTTCTGACCACAGATTTCCTGGGCTTTCAGAAACGGGTAAGGCTTTGGCTTTTGTTTGATTAAATTTTGGTTTTTTGGCTGGAACCTTCTTGCTTGTTGTGGGCATCGTTGATCGTTTGTTGGACCGATGAGCTGAAAATACAAAATTACATAATTATTTATATGGATTGATGGGTTGGATGCATTTCTCTTACCTACTTTCATCTTCATCAGAGTCGACAATAGTAATTGGACGGTCTTCACCTGATGCTGATTGAGTTGTATTGGGAATGTTCGCGTTGGATTTCACGTGCTCCTTGATTTCTTGGATGAATTGTCCAAACTCCTTGTCATGTTCATCGTTAAGCTCTTCAGGATGGCTTGAAGGAATTATCTTGGTTTTCTCATCGGAGAAATTCTTCTTCTTGACATGAACATCTGTTGAGATTGTCTCGAGGTGAGCGGCAAATTCCTCGACGGAAATCTCTATAATGAATCAAATATTATTGAATTTTGGTTTATACAATTGATAAAATGTACATACCTTTGTCGATATCTTTTTCAAGGCTGACACTTGGGATCATGATGTGTTTGTTGGACATTATTGAAGTACCTTCCTTCTCTGAAAATAAGAAATTATTTTTGTGTGTTGTATTCCGTACGATATTCTATGAGGAAACACAAACCATCAACGTTAGTGGGAATTTGTTCTGTCTTTATAGGCAAGTCACTGATTTCATTGTCAATTGTGATCGATGAATGCTCGATAATACATTTATTGTGGGTTTCTAAAATAAAAATGCTATATTTATGTTTTAATAGAATTTGGAAATCTTACCTTCATTATGAAATGAATCTTTTCCCTTGTCCTTGACAGTGTCTTTTCCTGTAATAAATATATATTTTAGAGTGATTGGCTTGAATGTTTTAGATGCACTATTTAATTGTGTACTTACCAAATGGCCGGGATGCGATTTGTGGTTGCTGTATGTTCACCAACAGGTTGTTACTGGCAGGCATCGGGTATATTCTCCGCGAAATGCTGGGATTTTCATCATATTCATTCCTTATTGACATGAGAGTGTTAGTTGAATGTAACACTGTACCGATGCCTCTTTCCACGCCACTTGTAATAGTGCTGGAAACTCGGTCGATCAATTTCCCGAGATCATCGATCGTCAGACTTATATTTTTTGACGCGGCAACTGGAGTTTTGGGGTTGTTTTCCTGGTAGCCATCATCACCTGGAAACCAGTGCTTACCGTTGTGATGATAACCTCCATCACTTCTGTAACGATTTGACTCCTCTTCTGTACATCGATTCTTTTTATGATGAACACGAAGATGTTGGCGGAATGGCCCAAAACCGGTAAATTGTATCTTTCGAGGTAGGCAATCAAGGCATTGAAACTATTCCATGAGATTTTCCATGAGAAAAACGAGAAGAAATACATATATATATAGAAATCAATATGAATCATTAACATAACCTCACATGCTTTGGGTTGAATTATGAATATAAAAATGTTTTGTACTTACCTTTGGAACTTGATCCATGATGATGGGATTTGATCTAGGAAGGGAAATTAATTTAAATTAAATTTTTGTCTATTATTGTTCATATCATGGCCAAATTATAAATCACTTACTCACCGTTGTGTATTGAAATAATATTCCGATGTTATCCTCGTGTAATATTAAAAACATATGACATGGCATGTGACAGTAGGAGGCGCCATGATGAAATGTAAGTAAAAGGCCTTTCTTGAATGGAGGGGATATTAAGCATATTCTGTATGGGAGTGCTTATTTATTAAATGATAATGGGTTTGGTTTTTCCACTATATGAATGGAGGAAAGATAAATATATAAATACAATGTACTTGCTGCAAAATATAATCAAACGGGTGAAATGCTCCGTGAATCTATTATTATGAAACATGAAAATGCAATGGATGTCTACATGCATTTAAGAAAATTAAAATACATAGAGGACTTGCCTATAGCGGACAAACACAATGCTTGTTGAAGTATATTAAACATTTATAAAAATAAGTTGGAGCATGATAATGTAACCCTTCTAAATTGTCATTTGGTCAAGACATTGAGAAGTATGAAAATACCAGCTGCGTTTAAAAATAAAATTGATTAAATCGTACTACTTCTTGTTATTACAGAAGAGCAAAGGCATTGAAATTTTCAGTTATTTCTCATTTAATGGTTTTGACTCTTTCATGTGGTTGGCTGAGCGCATGATCCTTTTTGAGCTTTAGAAACGCATTTCAGTTGCTTTACCGTTAATTCCGAGAAGTATTTCTCTCGCGTTTATATACAAGGACCAACGGCTAATTTTTCTCTATACATAGAACGGTTGATGAAACCGTTAGGTACCATGGATAGGTTGGTGCATGTTCTATGCCTATGTATAGTAGAACATAAAAGAATGAAACTCTAAACAGATATGGATATATACAATTTATGTATTGTCTGTAGCGCTGAGGTGGTTCTCTGTGGTAACTTGATCATTGCGTTAGTGACTGTTGAACTGATCAGAAGCCGAAAAGTTGTGAAATATCGAGATAGATTACAACATTTAATAATGGATTTTAATTGTTCAGGGTGAGTGCTTGCAAATTCTGGTCATATATTTATGAACATTCTCGAATTCGTGTGTATTAAATAATCTATTTTTCCTGAAATAATCCATGATATTGAGATGACTATTGTGAATGTTAAATAAACGGTAAAAATTTCTTAAGGATATAAATGAAAACGTGTCTTTATTTGTTGGCGAAATTTTAAAAAAATGAGTGACATGGATACATTTGTATCGTGGATTGAATTGTTTTTGTAGTCATGATTGACCATGGACCCAACCTTCAGGGAATGGCCGATCATGATGAAATCCCCATTATGTACACTGATGAGAGCAATCGAAAATGGGGTATTCTTCATAAAATGCCTTCACGGCTGGAACTCGCATGGAAATTGCGCATGGTATGTTCCATTTAAAATTTTGGTCTTGTGGTGAGTGGTGCAAGTGCCATGATTCTTTATGAGTAAACGGAGGCATATGAGATCCATGATGATCTATCAGAGGCCGTGTATACATGATGCCGTCTGTACATTGGGGAGATGTTTAGCGTATACATTGGACACTCTCTGAACAATGTACCAGCCATTGTGAATGGGATGTCGCTGATATGTTGAGCACTCGAACCATTTTACGTTAGGCGTAGTGTTGCACATTGCACTAGCTTCTTGGACTTTAGGACATATGCCGGAGTTGCTCCTTTGGGTCGGGTTAACTTGTGCTATGAACTGGTGAGTGGTGCAAGTACCATAATTTACCTTTATTATTTTGCAATGACGCAAGTCATTTTTTGTCTGGCAAGCATGTGTTGCCCATGTTTTCTCTTATAGAGTGGAATAGACTCACTAATATAGGGATTGGCAAAAAACATCAATATATAAACATGTCATTAAATTGAATAATGACTGCCAACGGACAAATGAGCTCTTGCTGGCACCTGGGTCATGCATGGAAGAGTCTCATGCAGCTTTTTCTGGGAAGACATGAACGTGGATTGTAGTGTCTTCTTAGAGAAGGTGACTTAAGGACCTGAATGTATTGCGCTTTTACATCATATATATTTACTTTAACATAGAGAGTGGGACCTGCTATGGTATAGGGACGCTCCTATTCCTCTTGGGATATCTCAAGGAATGCCGCTAAGGTCGAACTGACTGGAATCGAAGCATAATGTAGGTCACATTTGTTCGGTGCCAATGCCCGCATAAAAGTATAGTGGGTCTGTTTCACTTTTAAATACTCTTTTTTGCAAATAGAACTTTTATAGTAAAATTCTGATGATGCTTGATTGATTGAGGTATGTTCAGGGCACAGTATTGCGAGGGGAATTGGAACTGGCTTGGTGGAATGGATCTGATGTACTAACTTCAGTATGTCTTGTATGAGGATTGGACATAATAGGTCTTGTCATAACAGTTATCCCGCTGCTTTTCGCGGTTTTGGAAATGAATGTGATTTGTTGCCTCTCTTGGACAATCATTGTATTTATTTGGTCATTTAATGATGAACATGATGTAATTATATTGATCTGGTTATGATTATTGAAATTACAGAGTTATATGGTGAATGGTATTTATGATTCTGGTCATGTTTTTTCGGATCACATTATAGTGCTGTGCTTTTGGTCTCATGGTCCATGTGAATGTTTTTCTTGAGTTGTCAATATGGTAAAGGAAATTTGCTCGGAACAATTCTCTCGAGCTCGTATATTTACTCTTGCTGCATTTCGCAATATATACCTCAATGCATTTAATGATGTTGGCCTAAATAAATCTTAAACATTTTTTGGATTAAGTCCTGCGTTCTACGCAATTGCATATGTATACTGATTTTTGCTGCATTTCGCAAACATAAATGTGATTCATTCAGTATATGGGTTATTATAAGTTTTTGGACGTTGCTTTGTATTAAATCCTGCGTTCCACGCAATTAAATTTGGGAATTTGTAAATTCTTTTAAGTTTTAGAATGAATGATAGAGACAATAATTTGCTCGGTATAAAATTCCCTCGGGCCTCTAAATCTTACATACTAAATTCTCGCTGTATTTCGCGAAGTGTTGTCGTTATATTAAATATTGTCTGGAAATATTAATTGATAGGCACTGTCATCATCGTCACTTTCTGACCACAGATTTCCTGGGCTTTCAGAAACGGGTAAGGCTTTGGCTTTTGTTTGATTAAATTTTGGTTTTTTGGCTGGAACCTTCTTGCTTGTTGTGGGCATCGTTGATCGTTTGTTGGACCGATGAGCTGAAAATACAAAATTACATAATTATTTATATGGATTGATGGGTTGGATGCATTTCTCTTACCTACTTTCATCTTCATCAGAGTCGACAATAGTAATTGGACGGTCTTCACCTGATGCTGATTGAGTTGTATTGGGAATGTTCGCGTTGGATTTCACGTGCTCCTTGATTTCTTGGATGAATTGTCCAAACTCCTTGTCATGTTCATCGTTAAGCTCTTCAGGATGGCTTGAAGGAATTATCTTGGTTTTCTCATCGGAGAAATTCTTCTTCTTGACATGAACATCTGTTGAGATTGTCTCGAGGTGAGCGGCAAATTCCTCGACGGAAATCTCTATAATGAATCAAATATTATTGAATTTTGGTTTATACAATTGATAAAATGTACATACCTTTGTCGATATCTTTTTCAAGGCTGACACTTGGGATCATGATGTGTTTGTTGGACATTATTGAAGTACCTTCCTTCTCTGAAAATAAGAAATTATTTTTGTGTGTTGTATTCCGTACGATATTCTATGAGGAAACACAAACCATCAACGTTAGTGGGAATTTGTTCTGTCTTTATAGGCAAGTCACTGATTTCATTGTCAATTGTGATCGATGAATGCTCGATAATACATTTATTGTGGGTTTCTAAAATAAAAATGCTATATTTATGTTTTAATAGAATTTGGAAATCTTACCTTCATTATGAAATGAATCTTTTCCCTTGTCCTTGACAGTGTCTTTTCCTGTAATAAATATATATTTTAGAGTGATTGGCTTGAATGTTTTAGATGCACTATTTAATTGTGTACTTACCAAATGGCCGGGATGCGATTTGTGGTTGCTGTATGTTCACCAACAGGTTGTTACTGGCAGGCATCGGGTATATTCTCCGCGAAATGCTGGGATTTTCATCATATTCATTCCTTATTGACATGAGAGTGTTAGTTGAATGTAACACTGTACCGATGCCTCTTTCCACGCCACTTGTAATAGTGCTGGAAACTCGGTCGATCAATTTCCCGAGATCATCGATCGTCAGACTTATATTTTTTGACGCGGCAACTGGAGTTTTGGGGTTGTTTTCCTGGTAGCCATCATCACCTGGAAACCAGTGCTTACCGTTGTGATGATAACCTCCATCACTTCTGTAACGATTTGACTCCTCTTCTGTACATCGATTCTTTTTATGATGAACACGAAGATGTTGGCGGAATGGCCCAAAACCGGTAAATTGTATCTTTCGAGGTAGGCAATCAAGGCATTGAAACTAT
Source organism: Obolodiplosis robiniae (assembly GCA_028476595.1). NCBI lineage: Eukaryota > Metazoa > Arthropoda > Insecta > Diptera > Cecidomyiidae > Obolodiplosis > Obolodiplosis robiniae. The sequence continues at coordinate 44,096 of JAOPHN010000009.1, forward strand.
TCCATGAGATTTTCCATGAGAAAAACGAGAAGAAATACATATATATATAGAAATCAATATGAATCATTAACATAACCTCACATGCTTTGGGTTGAATTATGAATATAAAAATGTTTTGTACTTACCTTTGGAACTTGATCCATGATGATGGGATTTGATCTAGGAAGGGAAATTAATTTAAATTAAATTTTTGTCTATTATTGTTCATATCATGGCCAAATTATAAATCACTTACTCACCGTTGTGTATTGAAATAATATTCCGATGTTATCCTCGTGTAATATTAAAAACATATGACATGGCATGTGACAGTAGGAGGCGCCATGATGAAATGTAAGTAAAAGGCCTTTCTTGAATGGAGGGGATATTAAGCATATTCTGTATGGGAGTGCTTATTTATTAAATGATAATGGGTTTGGTTTTTCCACTATATGAATGGAGGAAAGATAAATATATAAATACAATGTACTTGCTGCAAAATATAATCAAACGGGTGAAATGCTCCGTGAATCTATTATTATGAAACATGAAAATGCAATGGATGTCTACATGCATTTAAGAAAATTAAAATACATAGAGGACTTGCCTATAGCGGACAAACACAATGCTTGTTGAAGTATATTAAACATTTATAAAAATAAGTTGGAGCATGATAATGTAACCCTTCTAAATTGTCATTTGGTCAAGACATTGAGAAGTATGAAAATACCAGCTGCGTTTAAAAATAAAATTGATTAAATCGTACTACTTCTTGTTATTACAGAAGAGCAAAGGCATTGAAATTTTCAGTTATTTCTCATTTAATGGTTTTGACTCTTTCATGTGGTTGGCTGAGCGCATGATCCTTTTTGAGCTTTAGAAACGCATTTCAGTTGCTTTACCGTTAATTCCGAGAAGTATTTCTCTCGCGTTTATATACAAGGACCAACGGCTAATTTTTCTCTATACATAGAACGGTTGATGAAACCGTTAGGTACCATGGATAGGTTGGTGCATGTTCTATGCCTATGTATAGTAGAACATAAAAGAATGAAACTCTAAACAGATATGGATATATACAATTTATGTATTGTCTGTAGCGCTGAGGTGGTTCTCTGTGGTAACTTGATCATTGCGTTAGTGACTGTTGAACTGATCAGAAGCCGAAAAGTTGTGAAATATCGAGATAGATTACAACATTTAATAATGGATTTTAATTGTTCAGGGTGAGTGCTTGCAAATTCTGGTCATATATTTATGAACATTCTCGAATTCGTGTGTATTAAATAATCTATTTTTCCTGAAATAATCCATGATATTGAGATGACTATTGTGAATGTTAAATAAACGGTAAAAATTTCTTAAGGATATAAATGAAAACGTGTCTTTATTTGTTGGCGAAATTTTAAAAAAATGAGTGACATGGATACATTTGTATCGTGGATTGAATTGTTTTTGTAGTCATGATTGACCATGGACCCAACCTTCAGGGAATGGCCGATCATGATGAAATCCCCATTATGTACACTGATGAGAGCAATCGAAAATGGGGTATTCTTCATAAAATGCCTTCACGGCTGGAACTCGCATGGAAATTGCGCATGGTATGTTCCATTTAAAATTTTGGTCTTGTGGTGAGTGGTGCAAGTGCCATGATTCTTTATGAGTAAACGGAGGCATATGAGATCCATGATGATCTATCAGAGGCCGTGTATACATGATGCCGTCTGTACATTGGGGAGATGTTTAGCGTATACATTGGACACTCTCTGAACAATGTACCAGCCATTGTGAATGGGATGTCGCTGATATGTTGAGCACTCGAACCATTTTACGTTAGGCGTAGTGTTGCACATTGCACTAGCTTCTTGGACTTTAGGACATATGCCGGAGTTGCTCCTTTGGGTCGGGTTAACTTGTGCTATGAACTGGTGAGTGGTGCAAGTACCATAATTTACCTTTATTATTTTGCAATGACGCAAGTCATTTTTTGTCTGGCAAGCATGTGTTGCCCATGTTTTCTCTTATAGAGTGGAATAGACTCACTAATATAGGGATTGGCAAAAAACATCAATATATAAACATGTCATTAAATTGAATAATGACTGCCAACGGACAAATGAGCTCTTGCTGGCACCTGGGTCATGCATGGAAGAGTCTCATGCAGCTTTTTCTGGGAAGACATGAACGTGGATTGTAGTGTCTTCTTAGAGAAGGTGACTTAAGGACCTGAATGTATTGCGCTTTTACATCATATATATACATGAGAGTGTTAGTTGAATGTAACACTGTACCGATGCCTCTTTCCACGCCACTTGTAATAGTGCTGGAAACTCGGTCGATCAATTTCCCGAGATCATCGATCGTCAGACTTATATTTTTTGACGCGGCAACTGGAGTTTTGGGGTTGTTTTCCTGGTAGCCATCATCACCTGGAAACCAGTGCTTACCGTTGTGATGATAACCTCCATCACTTCTGTAACGATTTGACTCCTCTTCTGTACATCGATTCTTTTTATGATGAACACGAAGATGTTGGCGGAATGGCCCAAAACCGGTAAATTGTATCTTTCGAGGTAGGCAATCAAGGCATTGAAACTATTCCATGAGATTTTCCATGAGAAAAACGAGAAGAAATACATATATATATAGAAATCAATATGAATCATTAACATAACCTCACATGCTTTGGGTTGAATTATGAATATAAAAATGTTTTGTACTTACCTTTGGAACTTGATCCATGATGATGGGATTTGATCTAGGAAGGGAAATTAATTTAAATTAAATTTTTGTCTATTATTGTTCATATCATGGCCAAATTATAAATCACTTACTCACCGTTGTGTATTGAAATAATATTCCGATGTTATCCTCGTGTAATATTAAAAACATATGACATGGCATGTGACAGTAGGAGGCGCCATGATGAAATGTAAGTAAAAGGCCTTTCTTGAATGGAGGGGATATTAAGCATATTCTGTATGGGAGTGCTTATTTATTAAATGATAATGGGTTTGGTTTTTCCACTATATGAATGGAGGAAAGATAAATATATAAATACAATGTACTTGCTGCAAAATATAATCAAACGGGTGAAATGCTCCGTGAATCTATTATTATGAAACATGAAAATGCAATGGATGTCTACATGCATTTAAGAAAATTAAAATACATAGAGGACTTGCCTATAGCGGACAAACACAATGCTTGTTGAAGTATATTAAACATTTATAAAAATAAGTTGGAGCATGATAATGTAACCCTTCTAAATTGTCATTTGGTCAAGACATTGAGAAGTATGAAAATACCAGCTGCGTTTAAAAATAAAATTGATTAAATCGTACTACTTCTTGTTATTACAGAAGAGCAAAGGCATTGAAATTTTCAGTTATTTCTCATTTAATGGTTTTGACTCTTTCATGTGGTTGGCTGAGCGCATGATCCTTTTTGAGCTTTAGAAACGCATTTCAGTTGCTTTACCGTTAATTCCGAGAAGTATTTCTCTCGCGTTTATATACAAGGACCAACGGCTAATTTTTCTCTATACATAGAACGGTTGATGAAACCGTTAGGTACCATGGATAGGTTGGTGCATGTTCTATGCCTATGTATAGTAGAACATAAAAGAATGAAACTCTAAACAGATATGGATATATACAATTTATGTATTGTCTGTAGCGCTGAGGTGGTTCTCTGTGGTAACTTGATCATTGCGTTAGTGACTGTTGAACTGATCAGAAGCCGAAAAGTTGTGAAATATCGAGATAGATTACAACATTTAATAATGGATTTTAATTGTTCAGGGTGAGTGCTTGCAAATTCTGGTCATATATTTATGAACATTCTCGAATTCGTGTGTATTAAATAATCTATTTTTCCTGAAATAATCCATGATATTGAGATGACTATTGTGAATGTTAAATAAACGGTAAAAATTTCTTAAGGATATAAATGAAAACGTGTCTTTATTTGTTGGCGAAATTTTAAAAAAATGAGTGACATGGATACATTTGTATCGTGGATTGAATTGTTTTTGTAGTCATGATTGACCATGGACCCAACCTTCAGGGAATGGCCGATCATGATGAAATCCCCATTATGTACACTGATGAGAGCAATCGAAAATGGGGTATTCTTCATAAAATGCCTTCACGGCTGGAACTCGCATGGAAATTGCGCATGGTATGTTCCATTTAAAATTTTGGTCTTGTGGTGAGTGGTGCAAGTGCCATGATTCTTTATGAGTAAACGGAGGCATATGAGATCCATGATGATCTATCAGAGGCCGTGTATACATGATGCCGTCTGTACATTGGGGAGATGTTTAGCGTATACATTGGACACTCTCTGAACAATGTACCAGCCATTGTGAATGGGATGTCGCTGATATGTTGAGCACTCGAACCATTTTACGTTAGGCGTAGTGTTGCACATTGCACTAGCTTCTTGGACTTTAGGACATATGCCGGAGTTGCTCCTTTGGGTCGGGTTAACTTGTGCTATGAACTGGTGAGTGGTGCAAGTACCATAATTTACCTTTATTATTTTGCAATGACGCAAGTCATTTTTTGTCTGGCAAGCATGTGTTGCCCATGTTTTCTCTTATAGAGTGGAATAGACTCACTAATATAGGGATTGGCAAAAAACATCAATATATAAACATGTCATTAAATTGAATAATGACTGCCAACGGACAAATGAGCTCTTGCTGGCACCTGGGTCATGCATGGAAGAGTCTCATGCAGCTTTTTCTGGGAAGACATGAACGTGGATTGTAGTGTCTTCTTAGAGAAGGTGACTTAAGGACCTGAATGTATTGCGCTTTTACATCATATATATACATACATATATATTCTAAATTGGCTGTTCCAAACCGGGGTGAACAGACCAGGTGGATAGCCTTCGGATAGGCGCCCAACCAATGAAAGCACAGGCAACTGCTATCCCGCTCGAAGACAGGGGAAACGCGCAAACGACCTGCGGAGGTAAAAACACGCCTCCTCTCTCTTACTGGATCCTGTAAAAACACTCAGGTGAAAGGATGAGAAAAACTTAATACTTGTTCAGACAGGCTCATGTGTATATATGAGTGACTCCCGTAAGTCGTGGTAATAAGGTCACCCGCAGCCTTTCTATCATTGGATAGTTTGGAGACTGTCAAGGGAGATGCAAGTACTTGTGTTAGTAAGAAACTGGATCCACGGCACTCGAATTCTGCAATAAAATGCGAAGTCGTGTCGATAGGGGACCGTAAGACCGCGAACTATCGTCTATAGCCACAAAACATCATAAATCTTGCTAAATTCGCGATCACCTCGCCTTAGTTAAACCGGACAATCAGACAACGTCCACCCAAAATCTCATTCTGGTCTGACACTTTTACTTGATGTGTAGGTCTGCCCCGCTGCAGAAGCATGCCTCATTTTACTCGCATAGAGGAGAAATGACAACCTTCAGACAGAACGGCTTACCGTCAGATGTGAATCACATTTATAAAAAACTTGACCCTTTCGCCACCCACGTAAATGGCTAGGACTGTTTAAATATAAAAGATGACTTTCACACTGACATTCTATTCCTGTAAAATGTGTTAAGTAATTATCCATTTAAACACAGATGTGTTTTTGATATTCCAAATAAGACCATAATAGAGTAATTAAATCTTCAATTAACCCCAGTAACTATGATAAGTGAAGCCAATCCTCAGGCAAACTTACATAGTGAAAGCCCTTGTCTGGCCACTGATGATGGAATAGTCAATCATCCTATTCCGAAACAAGGCAAATCTCCATATTTCAACTCTCATTTTCTCAACTCCTCAAACTCAGCCCAACCCATAAACCAAGCAATGCCAAATGCTAGAGTTACCAATAGGGAGATACGGATGTTGTGTAAATCCTTCTGATTTGACGCAACATACGGATCAAAATATGGGAAAAGAGACATCCATACAGAGGTGAACGCGAATATAATTAAAAATTTGCTTTTCTTAATAAATCCCCGTCAATTTAACTTTTTCTAAATTGGCTGTTCCAAACCGGGGTGAACAGACCAGGTGGATAGCCTTCGGATAGGCGCCCAACCAATGAAAGCACAGGCAACTGCTATCCCGCTCGAAGACAGGGGAAACGCGCAAACGACCTGCGGAGGTAAAAACACGCCTCCTCTCTCTTACTGGATCCTGTAAAAACACTCAGGTGAAAGGATGAGAAAAACTTAATACTTGTTCAGACAGGCTCATGTGTATATATGAGTGACTCCCGTAAGTCGTGGTAATAAGGTCACCCGCAGCCTTTCTATCATTGGATAGTTTGGAGACTGTCAAGGGAGATGCAAGTACTTGTGTTAGTAAGAAACTGGATCCACGGCACTCGAATTCTGCAATAAAATGCGAAGTCGTGTCGATAGGGGACCGTAAGACCGCGAACTATCGTCTATAGCCACAAAACATCATAAATCTTGCTAAATTCGCGATCACCTCGCCTTAGTTAAACCGGACAATCAGACAACGTCCACCCAAAATCTCATTCTGGTCTGACACTTTTACTTGATGTGTAGGTCTGCCCCGCTGCAGAAGCATGCCTCATTTTACTCGCATAGAGGAGAAATGACAACCTTCAGACAGAACGGCTTACCGTCAGATGTGAATCACATTTATAAAAAACTTGACCCTTTCGCCACCCACGTAAATGGCTAGGACTGTTTAAATATAAAAGATGACTTTCACACTGACATTCTATTCCTGTAAAATGTGTTAAGTAATTATCCATTTAAACACAGATGTGTTTTTGATATTCCAAATAAGACCATAATAGAGTAATTAAATCTTCAATTAACCCCAGTAACTATGATAAGTGAAGCCAATCCTCAGGCAAACTTACATAGTGAAAGCCCTTGTCTGGCCACTGATGATGGAATAGTCAATCATCCTATTCCGAAACAAGGCAAATCTCCATATTTCAACTCTCATTTTCTCAACTCCTCAAACTCAGCCCAACCCATAAACCAAGCAATGCCAAATGCTAGAGTTACCAATAGGGAGATACGGATGTTGTGTAAATCCTTCTGATTTGACGCAACATACGGATCAAAATATGGGAAAAGAGACATCCATACAGAGGTGAACGCGAATATAATTAAAAATTTGCTTTTCTTAATAAATCCCCGTCAATTTAACTTTTTCTAAATTGGCTGTTCCAAACCGGGGTGAACAGACCAGGTGGATAGCCTTCGGATAGGCGCCCAACCAATGAAAGCACAGGCAACTGCTATCCCGCTCGAAGACAGGGGAAACGCGCAAACGACCTGCGGAGGTAAAAACACGCCTCCTCTCTCTTACTGGATCCTGTAAAAACACTCAGGTGAAAGGATGAGAAAAACTTAATACTTGTTCAGACAGGCTCATGTGTATATATGAGTGACTCCCGTAAGTCGTGGTAATAAGGTCACCCGCAGCCTTTCTATCATTGGATAGTTTGGAGACTGTCAAGGGAGATGCAAGTACTTGTGTTAGTAAGAAACTGGATCCACGGCACTCGAATTCTGCAATAAAATGCGAAGTCGTGTCGATAGGGGACCGTAAGACCGCGAACTATCGTCTATAGCCACAAAACATCATAAATCTTGCTAAATTCGCGATCACCTCGCCTTAGTTAAACCGGACAATCAGACAACGTCCACCCAAAATCTCATTCTGGTCTGACACTTTTACTTGATGTGTAGGTCTGCCCCGCTGCAGAAGCATGCCTCATTTTACTCGCATAGAGGAGAAATGACAACCTTCAGACAGAACGGCTTACCGTCAGATGTGAATCACATTTATAAAAAACTTGACCCTTTCGCCACCCACGTAAATGGCTAGGACTGTTTAAATATAAAAGATGACTTTCACACTGACATTCTATTCCTGTAAAATGTGTTAAGTAATTATCCATTTAAACACAGATGTGTTTTTGATATTCCAAATAAGACCATAATAGAGTAATTAAATCTTCAATTAACCCCAGTAACTATGATAAGTGAAGCCAATCCTCAGGCAAACTTACATAGTGAAAGCCCTTGTCTGGCCACTGATGATGGAATAGTCAATCATCCTATTCCGAAACAAGGCAAATCTCCATATTTCAACTCTCATTTTCTCAACTCCTCAAACTCAGCCCAACCCATAAACCAAGCAATGCCAAATGCTAGAGTTACCAATAGGGAGATACGGATGTTGTGTAAATCCTTCTGATTTGACGCAACATACGGATCAAAATATGGGAAAAGAGACATCCATACAGAGGTGAACGCGAATATAATTAAAAATTTGCTTTTCTTAATAAATCCCCGTCAATTTAACTTTTTCTAAATTGGCTGTTCCAAACCGGGGTGAACAGACCAGGTGGATAGCCTTCGGATAGGCGCCCAACCAATGAAAGCACAGGCAACTGCTATCCCGCTCGAAGACAGGGGAAACGCGCAAACGACCTGCGGAGGTAAAAACACGCCTCCTCTCTCTTACTGGATCCTGTAAAAACACTCAGGTGAAAGGATGAGAAAAACTTAATACTTGTTCAGACAGGCTCATGTGTATATATGAGTGACTCCCGTAAGTCGTGGTAATAAGGTCACCCGCAGCCTTTCTATCATTGGATAGTTTGGAGACTGTCAAGGGAGATGCAAGTACTTGTGTTAGTAAGAAACTGGATCCACGGCACTCGAATTCTGCAATAAAATGCGAAGTCGTGTCGATAGGGGACCGTAAGACCGCGAACTATCGTCTATAGCCACAAAACATCATAAATCTTGCTAAATTCGCGATCACCTCGCCTTAGTTAAACCGGACAATCAGACAACGTCCACCCAAAATCTCATTCTGGTCTGACACTTTTACTTGATGTGTAGGTCTGCCCCGCTGCAGAAGCATGCCTCATTTTACTCGCATAGAGGAGAAATGACAACCTTCAGACAGAACGGCTTACCGTCAGATGTGAATCACATTTATAAAAAACTTGACCCTTTCGCCACCCACGTAAATGGCTAGGACTGTTTAAATATAAAAGATGACTTTCACACTGACATTCTATTCCTGTAAAATGTGTTAAGTAATTATCCATTTAAACACAGATGTGTTTTTGATATTCCAAATAAGACCATAATAGAGTAATTAAATCTTCAATTAACCCCAGTAACTATGATAAGTGAAGCCAATCCTCAGGCAAACTTACATAGTGAAAGCCCTTGTCTGGCCACTGATGATGGAATAGTCAATCATCCTATTCCGAAACAAGGCAAATCTCCATATTTCAACTCTCATTTTCTCAACTCCTCAAACTCAGCCCAACCCATAAACCAAGCAATGCCAAATGCTAGAGTTACCAATAGGGAGATACGGATGTTGTGTAAATCCTTCTGATTTGACGCAACATACGGATCAAAATATGGGAAAAGAGACATCCATACAGAGGTGAACGCGAATATAATTAAAAATTTGCTTTTCTTAATAAATCCCCGTCAATTTAACTTTTTCTAAATTGGCTGTTCCAAACCGGGGTGAACAGACCAGGTGGATAGCCTTCGGATAGGCGCCCAACCAATGAAAGCACAGGCAACTGCTATCCCGCTCGAAGACAGGGGAAACGCGCAAACGACCTGCGGAGGTAAAAACACGCCTCCTCTCTCTTACTGGATCCTGTAAAAACACTCAGGTGAAAGGATGAGAAAAACTTAAGACATCCATACAGAGGTGAACGCGAATATAATTAAAAATTTGCTTTTCTTAATAAATCCCCGTCAATTTAACTTTTTCTAAATTGGCTGTTCCAAACCGGGGTGAACAGACCAGGTGGATAGCCTTCGGATAGGCGCCCAACCAATGAAAGCACAGGCAACTGCTATCCCGCTCGAAGACAGGGGAAACGCGCAAACGACCTGCGGAGGTAAAAACACGCCTCCTCTCTCTTACTGGATCCTGTAAAAACACTCAGGTGAAAGGATGAGAAAAACTTAATACTTGTTCAGACAGGCTCATGTGTATATATGAGTGACTCCCGTAAGTCGTGGTAATAAGGTCACCCGCAGCCTTTCTATCATTGGATAGTTTGGAGACTGTCAAGGGAGATGCAAGTACTTGTGTTAGTAAGAAACTGGATCCACGGCACTCGAATTCTGCAATAAAATGCGAAGTCGTGTCGATAGGGGACCGTAAGACCGCGAACTATCGTCTATAGCCACAAAACATCATAAATCTTGCTAAATTCGCGATCACCTCGCCTTAGTTAAACCGGACAATCAGACAACGTCCACCCAAAATCTCATTCTGGTCTGACACTTTTACTTGATGTGTAGGTCTGCCCCGCTGCAGAAGCATGCCTCATTTTACTCGCATAGAGGAGAAATGACAACCTTCAGACAGAACGGCTTACCGTCAGATGTGAATCACATTTATAAAAAACTTGACCCTTTCGCCACCCACGTAAATGGCTAGGACTGTTTAAATATAAAAGATGACTTTCACACTGACATTCTATTCCTGTAAAATGTGTTAAGTAATTATCCATTTAAACACAGATGTGTTTTTGATATTCCAAATAAGACCATAATAGAGTAATTAAATCTTCAATTAACCCCAGTAACTATGATAAGTGAAGCCAATCCTCAGGCAAACTTACATAGTGAAAGCCCTTGTCTGGCCACTGATGATGGAATAGTCAATCATCCTATTCCGAAACAAGGCAAATCTCCATATTTCAACTCTCATTTTCTCAACTCCTCAAACTCAGCCCAACCCATAAACCAAGCAATGCCAAATGCTAGAGTTACCAATAGGGAGATACGGATGTTGTGTAAATCCTTCTGATTTGACGCAACATACGGATCAAAATATGGGAAAAGAGACATCCATACAGAGGTGAACGCGAATATAATTAAAAATTTGCTTTTCTTAATAAATCCCCGTCAATTTAACTTTTTCTAAATTGGCTGTTCCAAACCGGGGTGAACAGACCAGGTGGATAGCCTTCGGATAGGCGCCCAACCAATGAAAGCACAGGCAACTGCTATCCCGCTCGAAGACAGGGGAAACGCGCAAACGACCTGCGGAGGTAAAAACACGCCTCCTCTCTCTTACTGGATCCTGTAAAAACACTCAGGTGAAAGGATGAGAAAAACTTAATACTTGTTCAGACAGGCTCATGTGTATATATGAGTGACTCCCGTAAGTCGTGGTAATAAGGTCACCCGCAGCCTTTCTATCATTGGATAGTTTGGAGACTGTCAAGGGAGATGCAAGTACTTGTGTTAGTAAGAAACTGGATCCACGGCACTCGAATTCTGCAATAAAATGCGAAGTCGTGTCGATAGGGGACCGTAAGACCGCGAACTATCGTCTATAGCCACAAAACATCATAAATCTTGCTAAATTCGCGATCACCTCGCCTTAGTTAAACCGGACAATCAGACAACGTCCACCCAAAATCTCATTCTGGTCTGACACTTTTACTTGATGTGTAGGTCTGCCCCGCTGCAGAAGCATGCCTCATTTTACTCGCATAGAGGAGAAATGACAACCTTCAGACAGAACGGCTTACCGTCAGATGTGAATCACATTTATAAAAAACTTGACCCTTTCGCCACCCACGTAAATGGCTAGGACTGTTTAAATATAAAAGATGACTTTCACACTGACATTCTATTCCTGTAAAATGTGTTAAGTAATTATCCATTTAAACACAGATGTGTTTTTGATATTCCAAATAAGACCATAATAGAGTAATTAAATCTTCAATTAACCCCAGTAACTATGATAAGTGAAGCCAATCCTCAGGCAAACTTACATAGTGAAAGCCCTTGTCTGGCCACTGATGATGGAATAGTCAATCATCCTATTCCGAAACAAGGCAAATCTCCATATTTCAACTCTCATTTTCTCAACTCCTCAAACTCAGCCCAACCCATAAACCAAGCAATGCCAAATGCTAGAGTTACCAATAGGGAGATACGGATGTTGTGTAAATCCTTCTGATTTGACGCAACATACGGATCAAAATATGGGAAAAGAGACATCCATACAGAGGTGAACGCGAATATAATTAAAAATTTGCTTTTCTTAATAAATCCCCGTCAATTTAACTTTTTCTAAATTGGCTGTTCCAAACCGGGGTGAACAGACCAGGTGGATAGCCTTCGGATAGGCGCCCAACCAATGAAAGCACAGGCAACTGCTATCCCGCTCGAAGACAGGGGAAACGCGCAAACGACCTGCGGAGGTAAAAACACGCCTCCTCTCTCTTACTGGATCCTGTAAAAACACTCAGGTGAAAGGATGAGAAAAACTTAATACTTGTTCAGACAGGCTCATGTGTATATATGAGTGACTCCCGTAAGTCGTGGTAATAAGGTCACCCGCAGCCTTTCTATCATTGGATAGTTTGGAGACTGTCAAGGGAGATGCAAGTACTTGTGTTAGTAAGAAACTGGATCCACGGCACTCGAATTCTGCAATAAAATGCGAAGTCGTGTCGATAGGGGACCGTAAGACCGCGAACTATCGTCTATAGCCACAAAACATCATAAATCTTGCTAAATTCGCGATCACCTCGCCTTAGTTAAACCGGACAATCAGACAACGTCCACCCAAAATCTCATTCTGGTCTGACACTTTTACTTGATGTGTAGGTCTGCCCCGCTGCAGAAGCATGCCTCATTTTACTCGCATAGAGGAGAAATGACAACCTTCAGACAGAACGGCTTACCGTCAGATGTGAATCACATTTATAAAAAACTTGACCCTTTCGCCACCCACGTAAATGGCTAGGACTGTTTAAATATAAAAGATGACTTTCACACTGACATTCTATTCCTGTAAAATGTGTTAAGTAATTATCCATTTAAACACAGATGTGTTTTTGATATTCCAAATAAGACCATAATAGAGTAATTAAATCTTCAATTAACCCCAGTAACTATGATAAGTGAAGCCAATCCTCAGGCAAACTTACATAGTGAAAGCCCTTGTCTGGCCACTGATGATGGAATAGTCAATCATCCTATTCCGAAACAAGGCAAATCTCCATATTTCAACTCTCATTTTCTCAACTCCTCAAACTCAGCCCAACCCATAAACCAAGCAATGCCAAATGCTAGAGTTACCAATAGGGAGATACGGATGTTGTGTAAATCCTTCTGATTTGACGCAACATACGGATCAAAATATGGGAAAAGAGACATCCATACAGAGGTGAACGCGAATATAATTAAAAATTTGCTTTTCTTAATAAATCCCCGTCAATTTAACTTTTTCTAAATTGGCTGTTCCAAACCGGGGTGAACAGACCAGGTGGATAGCCTTCGGATAGGCGCCCAACCAATGAAAGCACAGGCAACTGCTATCCCGCTCGAAGACAGGGGAAACGCGCAAACGACCTGCGGAGGTAAAAACACGCCTCCTCTCTCTTACTGGATCCTGTAAAAACACTCAGGTGAAAGGATGAGAAAAACTTAATACTTGTTCAGACAGGCTCATGTGACTTGATATTTTGTGCTGAATGGGGAAATAAAAGTGAGTAAATAAAACGCAAGTGTTTTATTTGAAGTCACAATAAGAACTGGTTGTGCATTGGCAAATGCCTTTATTTATAATAAGCAAAAGAACGCAACGTGATACATTGGAAATGTGATATGCAATTTTGTTGTTATTTCAAGTCACTCTCTTGTTTGATAAATTTTTAATTTCTTCGAACATTCTGATTTAATGGATAACTAAATTAGCAGTGAACAAAAACAAAAAAAAACAGTAAAATCTTATTATCAAACTCTCGGTGGTCCGTTGTAGCGTTTCTTTATTGCCCTCTTATAATGCATGACGGCGCAGGCTATAATCTTTATAATTTCGCACGCGATGAGGCAATATGATGCCAATAGTATTTTCTCGTTGACAATTAGCTGATTGTGTGTGTCGCGCGCTTCGCCAATGATAATGTTATTGTTCACATGACCACTCGTATCGACCGTCTTTGACTCGCTCTCTATTTCTTCCGATGACGTGAACCAACCCATAATGAATGTTGTGTTTGAATCGATTTATTATCAGTTTAACTGAACAATTGTGACTGAGGTTTATTGCTGTGGTGACATGGATATTTATACCAAGAAAATCTTAACACTAAGCATTAATTGTTGAATTGCTGACTGCGTATACCTGCATTAAGCAAAAAAAAGGGAAAGAAACAAAAAAAAAGGATGTTATGTCATTTTATGCAAACCCATTTCGGTTGCGAATTTCAAAGTTTTTTCTCCGGTTAATGCCTTTGTCAGCAGATCAGCTGTGTTGTCGTGTGTTGACACATAATGCAACCTGATCAGCTTTTTAGCTATTTGTTGCCTTGTATGATGATATCTGACATCTATGTGCTTTGTTCGTTCACGAAAAGCCTCTTTTTCACCGATCTTAATTGAGCTTGAATTATCTTCGTATATGGGTACTGTTGATACGAATGATGGTGTTAATTCGTTTATGAATTGCTGTATCCATAAACTTTCTCTTACAGTCGATGAAAGAGCAATATACTCAGCCTCGGTCGAGGAGAGTGCAACTATACTCTGTCGTTGGCTTTTCCAGCTGATGGCTGCTCCACACAATTTGAATACAAAGCCCGTGCAGGAGCGGCGCTTATCGATATCGGACGCCCAGTCAGCATCAGAAAAACCATGAAGATCACACTCGTCACCCGTTTTTTGATAACACAGTTTTAGGTTTTTTGTACCCTTTAGATACCGAATGATGCGTAGCACTGCGTCCCAATGTTGTTCACAGTGTTTACTGTTGAAGCGACTGACGTCGTTTACCGAAAAAGCGATGTCTGGCCTGGTACCCTGTGCAATATATAGCAAACTACCAACTGCCTCTTGGTAAGGTACATGGCCCGTAATATCATTTTTATCGTCGATCATTCTCACTGATAATTTAATGTTCGGATCACTGGGTGTTTTGGCAACCCTTTCATTCACTTGATTGAACCGTTTGATCACTTCTTCAATGTATTTCGTTTGATCGACTTCAATTTTTTCGCTGTACTGATTTATTTTTAAACCGATGCATTCCGTAGCATGACCAATGTCTTTCATATTAAAATGTTTATTCAATTGAGTTTTAATTTCACTCAGGTCATCTCTCGATTTGTAAAAAATTAGTATGTCATCAACATACACCGCGATTACTAACACTTTGTCTTTACTGTAGAAAATACATGGGTCGAGGCTCGATTTAATAAGTCCAAATTTTACTAGTGCATCACTTAATTTGACATTCCACTGTCGCCCGGCCTGCTTCAAACCATAAATGGCTTTATTTAGTTTGCAAACTTGATTCGTACCATCATTATATGCATCAGGCTGTTGCATATATATGGTTTCATCCAAATCACTTTGTAAAAATGCCGTGATGGCATCCATTTGATGGATTTTCAAGTTAAGTTGAGCAGTTATTCCAAACATTATACGAAGTGTAGTGGTACGCACGACTGGACTGAAAGTCTCATCATAATCGATTCCATGCCTTTGCGAAAAGCCTTTCGCCACTAGACGGGCCTTGAAACGCCTTTCATTTGCGTTTTCCTTCAGTTTGAAAACCCATCGTGACTTAATAGCTTTTCGATCCGGTGGTAATTGCGTTAACGACCACGTTTTGTTTATACGGTGAGAATTCATTTCCTCGTCCATCGCCCTTTTCCAATCTTCGGCGTTTTGGCTTTCGAATGCCTGCTCAACAGTTACAGGTTCGGCCAAAAAGGCTGACCATGCGACTTGAAGACGTTCAATAGGTCGACGCGTTCTCGGTTGTGGTCGTTCTGTGTTCACGGTTTCCACATTTGCTCGTGTTTGGTATGTTGGATCATTTCTCGTATCATCTGCCTCAACTGATGTCTCATGCATTGTTTCTTCGATGTCATGTTCAGCTACATCACCTAAAGCACTCCCCGTAAGAGTTTGTTCCGAATCAATCGCACTTTCAAAGCTCTCATTTTGATCATCGACCACCCCAGTGTCAGTATCCAAAAAATCTTTTACACTCTCTTCGTCGGTGTCATGTTCAACATTGAGTGTGTCGGTCACATTTTCATAAAAACGAACGTCGCGACTTATAGTGAGCCTGCGTGTATCTTGATCGATACAACGATAGCCTTTCCTATCGTCATCATGCCCAACAAAAATCATTTCTTTCGCATTGGCATCCCACTTTCGACGTCTTTGCTTTGGAACATGCACCATGACTTTTGATCCAAAGATTTTTAAATCGGATACATCAATCTTGGTGTCATAAAAAACTTCATCAGGCGTCTTATCCTTTAGCACAGAATTTATGGAATGATTAACAATGTAAGCGGCCATGTTAATTGCCTCGGCCCAATATGATTTTGGTAATTGAGCGTCAAAAATCATGCACTTGGCCTTTTCTTTAAGCGTTCTGTTCATTCTTTCGGACACACCATTTTGTTCCGGTGTATATGGTGTTGTGAATTGATGTCGTATACCATGGTCCCGGCAATACTTTTCAAAAAGATCAGAGCAATATTCACCACCGTTGTCCGATCGGATAATCTTGATTTGACTGTCTGTTTGTTTTTCTATCATGGTACGGAAAGCTTTGAACTCGTCAAAAGTTTCAGACTTATGTCGCAGAAATCTCACCCATACTTTGCGCGAGAAATCATCAATAAACGTTAGACAATAACGTTTTCCACTAATTGAAGCCGTCTCCATTGGCCCCATGATATCCGTGTGTATGATCTCGAGTTTCTCTTTTGACTTTGTTGTACTCAATGTAAACGGTAAGCGTGTGCTTTTTGCTCTTGCACAAATCATACATGCGCGAACCAAATTTTCATCACGTGAAAAAACAATGCCATTAATGTTTGAACGCATTTTTTGCATTGTCTGAAGGTTCATATGACCCAACCGGCGATGCCACGTGATGGCACTATCGCGATTGTCAGCTGCAAGTAAGCACATATTTTTTGCTTTATTGCCAATTTTGTAAACTCCGTTGGTTGGTTTAACGAACACGATCACTTCACCGTTTGAGTTAGTAATTGTGCAACCGTTTTTATTGAAATTTACGTTATTGTCTTTCTGGCATATTTTGTATACAGAAAGTAAGTTTGCAGCAATGTCAGGCACATGTAGAACACTATCAACTGAAATGCACATATCATTTAGTTCAATTGATACATCACCACATTTTTTCACGTTCATTTTTTCATTGTTCGCACTCATAATACTGCTGATCTCAGACGGTTTTGAGTTTCGCATTCCTTTATCGCTCTTTATCATGTGGCAGCCGGCACCAGAGTCGATATACCAACTATCGTCGTTTGCTGCGATGTCACTTTTACACATTAGAGCTATAAAGGCTGCTTTCTTCGAATCGTCTTTTTTGCCACCTTTTTTTTCATTTTTTGACTTGTCAGCCTTATTATTTTTTGTATCTTTACTGTCACACGCGTTACTTAAGTGCGATACCGATCCACACGTATAACATTTTTTTTTATGGAATTTCTTTTTCTTATTTTTGTTAAAAAAGGCACTTGTTTCACCACTATTCGAAGCTTGCATATCTAGCAATTTTGTAGTAACCAATTCGGCGGTTATTTGTTCGTTGTTGGTTTCAATTCCCATTATTAATGGACGAAAGTCTTCGGTCAATCCCGCTAACATGATAGCACCCAGCCATTCACCTGTTAGATTGAATCCTATTCCGATCAATTTATTCGACGTTGACTTGATCTTTCCGATATAATCGTTCATGTTATCAGAATCTTCAAGTCGAATGGAAATAAGTTCACGCAACAACGTAATTCTACGCGATAAACCACGATCTTCAAACAGAGTTTTTAACACATTCCAAATTTCCAATGCACTCGTTGCTGATGATATATGCGCGTATATACTAGGCTCTACACTCAGTGCCAATAATCCTTTGGCTTTAGCCAATTTCGCAATATCAGTCATTGTTGCCACATTTGGCGTAAGGGTATCAACCGGTGTGAGTGCTTCGGTTAGTCCCTCATAATCAATCAAATTTTTAACCGCGAACTTCCAGACATGATAGTTGTCCGATCCGGTCAATTTTATGATGTTGAGTTCTTTACCCATTTTTTACAAAGCACGAAAAAACAAACGATACAAGAATAATTAAACTTTACACCGAACTTCGCTTTGCTACCAACTTGATATTTTGTGCTGAATGGGGAAATAAAAGTGAGTAAATAAAACGCAAGTGTTTTATTTGAAGTCACAATAAGAACTGGTTGTGCATTGGCAAATGCCTTTATTTATAATAAGCAAAAGAACGCAACGTGATACATTGGAAATGTGATATGCAATTTTGTTGTTATTTCAAGTATGTGTATATATGAGTGACTCCCGTAAGTCGTGGTAATAAGGTCACCCGCAGCCTTTCTATCATTGGATAGTTTGGAGACTGTCAAGGGAGATGCAAGTACTTGTGTTAGTAAGAAACTGGATCCACGGCACTCGAATTCTGCAATAAAATGCGAAGTCGTGTCGATAGGGGACCGTAAGACCGCGAACTATCGTCTATAGCCACAAAACATCATAAATCTTGCTAAATTCGCGATCACCTCGCCTTAGTTAAACCGGACAATCAGACAACGTCCACCCAAAATCTCATTCTGGTCTGACACTTTTACTTGATGTGTAGGTCTGCCCCGCTGCAGAAGCATGCCTCATTTTACTCGCATAGAGGAGAAATGACAACCTTCAGACAGAACGGCTTACCGTCAGATGTGAATCACATTTATAAAAAACTTGACCCTTTCGCCACCCACGTAAATGGCTAGGACTGTTTAAATATAAAAGATGACTTTCACACTGACATTCTATTCCTGTAAAATGTGTTAAGTAATTATCCATTTAAACACAGATGTGTTTTTGATATTCCAAATAAGACCATAATAGAGTAATTAAATCTTCAATTAACCCCAGTAACTATGATAAGTGAAGCCAATCCTCAGGCAAACTTACATAGTGAAAGCCCTTGTCTGGCCACTGATGATGGAATAGTCAATCATCCTATTCCGAAACAAGGCAAATCTCCATATTTCAACTCTCATTTTCTCAACTCCTCAAACTCAGCCCAACCCATAAACCAAGCAATGCCAAATGCTAGAGTTACCAATAGGGAGATACGGATGTTGTGTAAATCCTTCTGATTTGACGCAACATACGGATCAAAATATGGGAAAAGAGACATCCATACAGAGGTGAACGCGAATATAATTAAAAATTTGCTTTTCTTAATAAATCCCCGTCAATTTAACTTTTTCTAAATTGGCTGTTCCAAACCGGGGTGAACAGACCAGGTGGATAGCCTTCGGATAGGCGCCCAACCAATGAAAGCACAGGCAACTGCTATCCCGCTCGAAGACAGGGGAAACGCGCAAACGACCTGCGGAGGTAAAAACACGCCTCCTCTCTCTTACTGGATCCTGTAAAAACACTCAGGTGAAAGGATGAGAAAAACTTAAGACGTGCAAAAGATGGATTCTGAAGGGTGAGGCATTCCCCGAAAATAATGGATTCAAAATTGAAGAGTCGGTAGCAGTTTTTTCAGTTTATTACAAAAACTGATATTGCCAAATGCTTAGGTCATAATTTAACCGCCGCACAAACCATAATCACTGGAAAATGGTTGGATAACGTAGAATGAATTACGGATAATCGACGTGCAAAAGATGGATTCTGAAGGGTGAGGCATTCCCCGAAAATAATGGATTCAAAATTGAAGAGTCGGTAGCAGTTTTTTCAGTTTATTACAAAAACTGATATTGACAAATGCTTAGGTCATAATTTAACCGCCGCACAAACCATAATCACTGGAAAATGGTTGGATAACGTAGAATGAATTACGGAGAATCGACGTGCAAAAGATGGATTCAAAAGGGTGAGGCATTCCCCGAAAATAATGGATTCAAAATTGAAGAGTCGGTAGCAGTTTTTTCAGTTTATTACAAAAACTGATATTGACAAATGCTTAGGTCATAATTTAACCGCCGCACAAACCATAATCACTGGAAAATGGTTGGATAACGTAGAATGAATTACGGAGAATCGACGTGCAAAAGATGGATTCTGAAGGGTGAGGCATTCCCCGAAAATAATGGATTCAAAATTGAAGAGTCGGTAGCAGTTTTTTCAGTTTATTACAAAAACTGATATTGACAAATGCTTAGGTCATAAATTAACCGCCGCACAAACCATAATCACTGGAAAATGGTTGGATAACGTAGAATGAATTACGGAGAATCGACGTGCAAAAGATGGATTCTGAAGGGTGAGGCATTCCCCGAAAATAATGGATTCAAAATTGAAGAGTCGGTAGCAGTTTTTTCAGTTAATTACAAAAACTGATATTGCCAAATGCTTAGGTCATAAATTAACCGCCGCACAAACCATAATCACTGGAAAATGGTTGGATAACGTAGAATGAATTACGGAGAATCGACGTGCAAAAGATGGATTCTGAAGGGTGAGGCATTCCCCGAAAATAATGGATTCAAAATTGAAGAGTCGGTAGCAGTTTTTTCAGTTTATTACAAAAACTGATATTGACAAATGCTTAGGTCATAATTTAACCGCCGCACAAACCATAATCACTGGAAAATGGTTGGATAACGTAGAATGAATTACGGAGAATCGACGTGCAAAAGATGGATTCTGAAGGGTGAGGCATTCCCCGAAAATAATGGATTCAAAATTGAAGAGTCGGTAGCAGTTTTTTCAGTTTATTACAAAAACTGATATTGCCAAATGCTTAGGTCATAATTTAACCGCCGCACAAACCATAATCACTGGAAAATGGTTGGATAACGTAGAATGAATTACGGAGAATCGACGTGCAAAAGATGGATTCTGAAGGGTGAGGCATTCCCCGAAAATAATGGATTCAAAATTGAAGAGTCGGTAGCAGTTTTTTCAGTTTATTACAAAAACTGATATTGACAAATGCTTAGGTCATAATTTAACCGCCGCACAAACCATAATCACTGGAAAATGGTTGGATAACGTAGAATGAATTACGGAGAATCGACGTGCAAAAGATGGATTCTGAAGGGTGAGGCATTCCCCGAAAATAATGGATTCAAAATTGAAGAGTCGGTAGCAGTTTTTTCAGTTTATTACAAAAACTGATATTGACAAATGCTTAGGTCATATTTTAACCGCCGCACAAACCATAATCACTGGAAAATGGTTGGATAACGTAGAATGAATTACGGAGAATCGACGTGCAAAAGATGGATTCTGAAGGGTGAGGCATTCCCCGAAAATAATGGATTCAAAATTGAAGAGTCGGTAGCAGTTTTTTCAGTTTATTACAAAAACTGATATTGACAAATGCTTAGGTCATAAATTAACCGCCGCACAAACCATAATCACTGGAAAATGGTTGGATAACGTAGAATGAATTACGGAGAATCGACGTGCAAAAGATGGATTCTGAAGGGTGAGGCATTCCCCGAAAATAATGGATTCAAAATTGAAGAGTCGGTAGCAGTTTTTTCAGTTTATTACAAAAACTGATATTGCCAAATGCTTAGGTCATAAATTAACCGCCGCACAAACCATAATCACTGGAAAATGGTTGGATAACGTAGAATGAATTACGGAGAATCGACGTGCAAAAGATGGATTCTGAAGGGTGAGGCATTCCCCGAAAATAATGGATTCAAAATTGAAGAGTCGGTAGCAGTTTTTTCAGTTTATTACAAAAACTGATATTGACAAATGCTTAGGTCATAATTTAACCGCCGCACAAACCATAATCACTGGAAAATGGTTGGATAACGTAGAATGAATTACGGAGAATCGACGTGCAAAAGATGGATTCTGAAGGGTGAGGCATTCCCCGAAAATAATGGATTCAAAATTGAAGAGTCGGTAGCAGTTTTTTCAGTTTATTACAAAAACTGATATTGCCAAATGCTTAGGTCATAATTTAACCGCCGCACAAACCATAATCACTGGAAAATGGTTGGATAACGTAGAATGAATTACGGAGAATCGACGTGCAAAAGATGGATTCTGAAGGGTGAGGCATTCCCCGAAAATAATGGATTCAAAATTGAAGAGTCGGTAGCAGTTTTTTCAGTTTATTACAAAAACTGATATTGCCAAATGCTTAGGTCATAAATTAACCGCCGCACAAACCATAATCACTGGAAAATGGTTGGATAACGTAGAATGAATTACGGAGAATCGACGTGCAAAAGATGGATTCTGAAGGGTGAGGCATTCCCCGAAAATAATGGATTCAAAATTGAAGAGTCGGTAGCAGTTTTTTCAGTTTATTACAAAAACTGATATTGACAAATGCTTAGGTCATAATTTAACCGCCGCACAAACCATAATCACTGGAAAATGGTTGGATAACGAAGAATGAATTACGGAGAATCGACGTGCAAAAGATGGATTCTGAAGGGTGAGGCATTCCCCGAAAATAATGGATTCAAAATTGAAGAGTCGGTAGCAGTTTTTTCAGTTTATTACAAAAACTGATATTGCCAAATGCTTAGGTCATAATTTAACCGCCGCACAAACCATAATCACTGGAAAATGGTTGGATAACGTAGAATGAATTACGGAGAATCGACGTGCAAAAGATGGATTCTGAAGGGTGAGGCATTCCCCGAAAATAATGGATTCAAAATTGAAGAGTCGGTAGCAGTTTTTTCAGTTTATTACAAAAACTGATATTGCCAAATGCTTAGGTCATAAATTAACCGCCGCACAAACCATAATCACTGGAAAATGGTTGGATAACGTAGAATGAATTACGGAGAATCGACGTGCAAAAGATGGATTCTGAAGGGTGAGGCATTCCCCGAAAATAATGGATTCAAAATTGAAGAGTCGGTAGCAGTTTTTTCAGTTTATTACAAAAACTGATATTGCCAAATGCTTAGGTCATAATTTAACCGCCGCACAAACCATAATCACTGGAAAATGGTTGGATAACGTAGAATGAATTACGGAGAATCGACGTGCAAAAGATGGATTCTGAAGGGTGAGGCATTCCCCGAAAATAATGGATTCAAAATTGAAGAGTCGGTAGCAGTTTTTTCAGTTTATTACAAAAACTGATATTGACAAATGCTTAGGTCATAATTTAACCGCCGCACAAACCATAATCACTGGAAAATGGTTGGATAACGTAGAATGAATTACGGAGAATCGACGTGCAAAAGATGGATTCTGAAGGGTGAGGCATTCCCCGAAAATAATGGATTCAAAATTGAAGAGTCGGTAGCAGTTTTTTCAGTTTATTACAAAAACTGATATTGCCAAATGCTTAGGTCATAATTTAACCGCCGCACAAACCATAATCACTGGAAAATGGTTGGATAACGTAGAATGAATTACGGAGAATCGACGTGCAAAAGATGGATTCTGAAGGGTGAGGCATTCCCCGAAAATAATGGATTCAAAATTGAAGAGTCGGTAGCAGTTTTTTCAGTTTATTACAAAAACTGATATTGCCAAATGCTTAGGTCATAAATTAACCGCCGCACAAACCATAATCACTGGAAAATGGTTGGATAACGTAGAATGAATTACGGAGAATCGACGTGCAAAAGATGGATTCTGAAGGGTGAGGCATTCCCCGAAAATAATGGATTCAAAATTGAAGAGTCGGTAGCAGTTTTTTCAGTTTATTACAAAAACTGATATTGACAAATGCTTAGGTCATAAATTAACCGCCGCACAAACCATAATCACTGGAAAATGGTTGGATAACGTAGAATGAATTACGGAGAATCGACGTGCAAAAGATGGATTCTGAAGGGTGAGGCATTCCCCGAAAATAATGGATTCAAAATTGAAGAGTCGGTAGCAGTTTTTTCAGTTTATTACAAAAACTGATATTGCCAAATGCTTAGGTCATAATTTAACCGCCGCACAAACCATAATCACTGGAAAATGGTTGGATAACGTAGAATGAATTACGGAGAATCGACGTGCAAAAGATGGATTCTGAAGGGTGAGGCATTCCCCGAAAATAATGGATTCAAAATTGAAGAGTCGGTAGCAGTTTTTTCAGTTTATTACAAAAACTGATATTGACAAATGCTTAGGTCATAATTTAACCGCCGCACAAACCATAATCACTGGAAAATGGTTGGATAACGTAGAATGAATTACGGAGAATCGACGTGCAAAAGATGGATTCAAAAGGGTGAGGCATTCCCCGAAAATAATGGATTCAAAATTGAAGAGTCGGTAGCAGTTTTTTCAGTTTATTACAAAAACTTATATTGACAAATGCTTAGGTCATAATTTAACCGCCGCACAAACCATAATCACTGGAAAATGGTTGGATAACGTAGAATGAATTACGGAGAATCGACGTGCAAAAGATGGATTCTGAAGGGTGAGGCATTCCCCGAAAATAATGGATTCAAAATTGAAGAGTCGGTAGCAGTTTTTTCAGTTTATTACAAAAACTGATATTGACAAATGCTTAGGTCATAAATTAACCGCCGCACAAACCATAATCACTGGAAAATGGTTGGATAACGTAGAATGAATTACGGAGAATCGACGTGCAAAAGATGGATTCTGAAGGGTGAGGCATTCCCCGAAAATAATGGATTCAAAATTGAAGAGTCGGTAGCAGTTTTTTCAGTTTATTACAAAAACTGATATTGCCAAATGCTTAGGTCATAAATTAACCGCCGCACAAACCATAATCACTGGAAAATGGTTGGATAACGTAGAATGAATTACGGAGAATCGACGTGCAAAAGATGGATTCTGAAGGGTGAGGCATTCCCCGAAAATAATGGATTCAAAATTGAAGAGTCGGTAGCAGTTTTTTCAGTTTATTACAAAAACTGATATTGACAAATGCTTAGGTCATAATTTAACCGCCGCACAAACCATAATCACTGGAAAATGGTTGGATAACGTAGAATGAATTACGGAGAATCGACGTGCAAAAGATGGATTCTGAAGGGTGAGGCATTCCCCGAAAATAATGGATTCAAAATTGAAGAGTCGGTAGCAGTTTTTTCAGTTTATTACAAAAACTGATATTGCCAAATGCTTAGGTCATAATTTAACCGCCGCACAAACCATAATCACTGGAAAATGGTTGGATAACGTAGAATGAATTACGGAGAATCGACGTGCAAAAGATGGATTCTGAAGGGTGAGGCATTCCCCGAAAATAATGGATTCAAAATTGAAGAGTCGGTAGCAGTTTTTTCAGTTTATTACAAAAACTGATATTGCCAAATGCTTAGGTCATAAATTAACCGCCGCACAAACCATAATCACTGGAAAATGGTTGGATAACGTAGAATG
This sequence comes from Obolodiplosis robiniae, assembly GCA_028476595.1. Lineage (NCBI taxonomy): Eukaryota > Metazoa > Arthropoda > Insecta > Diptera > Cecidomyiidae > Obolodiplosis > Obolodiplosis robiniae. The sequence continues at coordinate 69,440 of JAOPHN010000009.1, forward strand.
AATTACGGAGAATCGACGTGCAAAAGATGGATTCTGAAGGGTGAGGCATTCCCCGAAAATAATGGATTCAAAATTGAAGAGTCGGTAGCAGTTTTTTCAGTTTATTACAAAAACTGATATTGCCAAATGCTTAGGTCATAATTTAACCGCCGCACAAACCATAATCACTGGAAAATGGTTGGATAACGTAGAATGAATTACGGAGAATCGACGTGCAAAAGATGGATTCTGAAGGGTGAGGCATTCCCCGAAAATAATGGATTCAAAATTGAAGAGTCGGTAGCAGTTTTTTCAGTTTATTACAAAAACTGATATTGACAAATGCTTAGGTCATAATTTAACCGCCGCACAAACCATAATCACTGGAAAATGGTTGGATAACGTAGAATGAATTACGGAGAATCGACGTGCAAAAGATGGATTCTGAAGGGTGAGGCATTCCCCGAAAATAATGGATTCAAAATTGAAGAGTCGGTAGCAGTTTTTTCAGTTTATTACAAAAACTGATATTGCCAAATGCTTAGGTCATAATTTAACCGCCGCACAAACCATAATCACTGGAAAATGGTTGGATAACGTAGAATGAATTACGGAGAATCGACGTGCAAAAGATGGATTCTGAAGGGTGAGGCATTCCCCGAAAATAATGGATTCAAAATTGAAGAGTCGGTAGCAGTTTTTTCAGTTTATTACAAAAACTGATATTGCCAAATGCTTAGGTCATAAATTAACCGCCGCACAAACCATAATCACTGGAAAATGGTTGGATAACGTAGAATGAATTACGGAGAATCGACGTGCAAAAGATGGATTCTGAAGGGTGAGGCATTCCCCGAAAATAATGGATTCAAAATTGAAGAGTCGGTAGCAGTTTTTTCAGTTTATTACAAAAACTGATATTGACAAATGCTTAGGTCATAAATTAACCGCCGCACAAACCATAATCACTGGAAAATGGTTGGATAACGTAGAATGAATTACGGAGAATCGACGTGCAAAAGATGGATTCTGAAGGGTGAGGCATTCCCCGAAAATAATGGATTCAAAATTGAAGAGTCGGTAGCAGTTTTTTCAGTTTATTACAAAAACTGATATTGCCAAATGCTTAGGTCATAATTTAACCGCCGCACAAACCATAATCACTGGAAAATGGTTGGATAACGTAGAATGAATTACGGAGAATCGACGTGCAAAAGATGGATTCTGAAGGGTGAGGCATTCCCGAAAATAATGGATTCAAAATTGAAGAGTCGGTAGCAGTTTTTTCAGTTTATTACAAAAACTGATATTGACAAAAGCTTAGGTCATAATTTAACCGCCGCACAAACCATAATCACTGGAAAATGGTTGGATAACGTAGAATGAATTACGGAGAATCGACGTGCAAAAGATGGATTCAAAAGGGTGAGGCATTCCCCGAAAATAATGGATTCAAAATTGAAGAGTCGGTAGCAGTTTTTTCAGTTTATTACAAAAACTGATATTGACAAATGCTTAGGTCATAATTTAACCGCCGCACAAACCATAATCACTGGAAAATGGTTGGATAACGTAGAATGAATTACGGAGAATCGACGTGCAAAAGATGGATTCTGAAGGGTGAGGCATTCCCCGAAAATAATGGATTCAAAATTGAAGAGTCGGTAGCAGTTTTTTCAGTTTATTACAAAAACTGATATTGACAAATGCTTAGGTCATAAATTAACCGCCGCACAAACCATAATCACTGGAAAATGGTTGGATAACGTAGAATGAATTACGGAGAATCGACGTGCAAAAGATGGATTCTGAAGGGTGAGGCATTCCCCGAAAATAATGGATTCAAAATTGAAGAGTCGGTAGCAGTTTTTTCAGTTTATTACAAAAACTGATATTGCCAATTGCTTAGGTCATAAATTAACCGCCGCACAAACCATAATCACTGGAAAAATGGTTGGATAACGTAGAATGAATTACGGAGAATCGACGTGCAAAAGATGGATTCTGAAGGGTGAGGCATTCCCCGAAAATAATGGATTCAAAATTGAAGAGTCGGTAGCAGTTTTTTCAGTTTATTACAAAAACTGATATTGACAAATGCTTAGGTCATAATTTAACCGCCGCACAAACCATAATCACTGGAAAATGGTTGGATAACGTAGAATGAATTACGGAGAATCGACGTGCAAAAGATGGATTCTGAAGGGTGAGGCATTCCCCGAAAATAATGGATTCAAAATTGAAGAGTCGGTAGCAGTTTTTTCAGTTTATTACAAAAACTGATATTGCCAAATGCTTAGGTCATAATTTAACCGCCGCACAAACCATAATCACTGGAAAATGGTTGGATAACGTAGAATGAATTACGGAGAATCGACGTGCAAAAGATGGATTCTGAAGGGTGAGGCATTCCCCGAAAATAATGGATTCAAAATTGAAGAGTCGGTAGCAGTTTTTTTCAGTTTATTACAAAAACTGATATTGCCAAATGCTTAGGTCATAATTTAACCGCCGCACAAAACCATTAATCACTGGAAAATGGTTGGATAACGTAGAATGAATTACGGAGAATCGACGTGCAAAAGATGGATTCTGAAGGGTGAGGCATTCCCCGAAAATAATGGATTCAAAATTGAAGAGTCGGTAGCAGTTTTTTCAGTTTATTACAAAAACTGATATTGACAAATGCTTAGGTCATAATTTAACCGCCGCACAAACCATAATCACTGGAAAATGGTTGGATAACGTAGAATGAATTACGGAGAATCGACGTGCAAAAGATGGATTCAAAAGGGTGAGGCATTCCCCGAAAATAATGGATTCAAAATTGAAGAGTCGGTAGCAGTTTTTTCAGTTTATTACAAAAACTGATATTGACAAATGCTTAGGTCATAATTTAACCGCCGCACAAACCATAATCACTGGAAAATGGTTGGATAACGTAGAATGAATTACGGAGAATCGACGTGCAAAAGATGGATTCTGAAGGGTGAGGCATTCCCCGAAAATAATGGATTCAAAATTGAAGAGTCGGTAGCAGTTTTTTCAGTTTATTACAAAAACTGATATTGACAAATGCTTAGGTCATAAATTAACCGCCGCACAAACCATAATCACTGGAAAATGGTTGGATAACGTAGAATGAATTACGGAGAATCGACGTGCAAAAGATGGATTCTGAAGGGTGAGGCATTCCCGAAAATAATGGATTCAAAATTGAAGAGTCGGTAGCAGTTTTTTCAGTTTATTACAAAAACTGATATTGACAAATGCTTAGGTCATAAATTAACCGCCGCACAAACCATAATCACTGGAAAATGGTTGGATAACGTAGAATGAATTACGGAGAATCGACGTGCAAAAGATGGATTCTGAAGGGTGAGGCATTCCCCGAAAATAATGGATTCAAAATTGAAGAGTCGGTAGCAGTTTTTTCAGTTTATTACAAAAACTGATATTGACAAATGCTTAGGTCATAAATTAACCGCCGCACAAACCATAATCACTGGAAAATGGTTGGATAACGTAGAATGAATTACGGAGAATCGACGTGCAAAAGATGGATTCAAAAGGGTGAGGCATTCCCCGAAAATTAATGGATTCAAAATTGAAGAGTCGGTAGCAGTTTTTTCAGTTTATTACAAAAACTGATATTGACAAATGCTTAGGTCATAATTTAACCGCCGCACAAACCATAATCACTGGAAAATGGTTGGATAACGTAGAATGAATTACGGAGAATCGACGTGCAAAAGATGGATTCTGAAGGGTGAGGCATTCCCCGAAAATAATGGATTCAAAATTGAAGAGTCGGTAGCAGTTTTTTCAGTTTATTACAAAAACTGATATTGACAAATGCTTAGGTCATAAATTAACCGCCGCACAAACCATAATCACTGGAAAATGGTTGGATAACGTAGAATGAATTACGGAGAATCGACGTGCAAAAGATGGATTCTGAAGGGTGAGGCATTCCCCGAAAATAATGGATTCAAAATTGAAGAGTCGGTAGCAGTTTTTTCAGTTTATTACAAAAACTGATATTGCCAAATGCTTAGGTCATAAATTAACCGCCGCACAAACCATAATCACTGGAAAATGGTTGGATAACGTAGAATGAATTACGGAGAATCGACGTGCAAAAGATGGATTCTGAAGGGTGAGGCATTCCCCGAAAATAATGGATTCAAAATTGAAGAGTCGGTAGCAGTTTTTTCAGTTTATTACAAAAACTGATATTGCCAAATGCTTAGGTCATAAATTAAACCGCCGCACAAACCATAATCACTGGAAAATGGTTGGATAACGTAGAATGAATTACGGAGAATCGACGTGCAAAAGATGGATTCTGAAGGGTGAGGCATTCCCCGAAAATAATGGATTCAAAATTGAAGAGTCGGTAGCAGTTTTTTCAGTTTATTACAAAAACTGATATTGCCAAATGCTTAGGTCATAAATTAACCGCCGCACAAACCATAATCACTGGAAAATGGTTGGATAACGTAGAATGAATTACGGAGAATCGACGTGCAAAAGATGGATTCTGAAAGGGTGAGGCATTCCCCGAAAATAATGGATTCAAAATTGAAGAGTCGGTAGCAGTTTTTTCAGTTTATTACAAAAACTGATATTGCCAAATGCTTAGGTCATAATTTAACCGCCGCACAAACCATAATCACTGGAAAATGGTTGGATAACGTAGAATGAATTACGGAGAATCGACGTGCAAAAGATGGATTCTGAAGGGTGAGGCATTCCCCGAAAATAATGGATTCAAAATTGAAGAGTCGGTAGCAGTTTTTTTCAGTTTATTACAAAAACTGATATTGACAAATGCTTAGGTCATAATTTAACCGCCGCACAAACCATAATCACTGGAAAATGGTTGGATAACGTAGAATGAATTACGGAGAATCGACGTGCAAAAGATGGATTCTGAAGGGTGAGGCATTCCCCGAAAATAATGGATTCAAAATTGAAGAGTCGGTAGCAGTTTTTTCAGTTTATTACAAAAACTGATATTGCCAAATGCTTAGGTCATAAATTAACCGCCGCACAAACCATAATCACTGGAAAATGGTTGGATAACGTAGAATGAATTACGGAGAATCGACGTGCAAAAGATGGATTCTGAAGGGTGAGGCATTCCCCGAAAATAATGGATTCAAAATTGAAGAGTCGGTAGCAGTTTTTTCAGTTTATTACAAAAACTGATATTGACAAATGCTTAGGTCATAAATTAACCGCCGCACAAACCATAATCACTGGAAAATGGTTGGATAACGTAGAATGAATTACGGAGAATCGACGTGCAAAAGATGGATTCTGAAGGGTGAGGCATTCCCGAAAATAATGGATTCAAAATTGAAGAGTCGGTAGCAGTTTTTTCAGTTTATTACAAAAAACTGATATTGCCAAATGCTTAGGTCATAATTTAACCGCCGCACAAACCATAATCACTGGAAAATGGTTGGATAACGTAGAATGAATTACGGAGAATCGACGTGCAAAAGATGGATTCTGAAGGGTGAGGCATTCCCCGAAAATAATGGATTCAAAATTGAAGAGTCGGTAAGCAGTTTTTCAGTTTATTACAAAAACTGATATTGCCAAATGCTTAGGTCATAATTTAACCGCCGCACAAACCATAATCACT
>JAOPHN010000010.1:0-61429 GCA_028476595.1 Obolodiplosis robiniae
GGCATTTTCAAATCGAAAATAGCCGATAGACAAAGGCTTCATACAGGAGTGTGTGTAGACAAAGTCCCGATTGGGCATTTTCAAATCGAAAATAGCCGATAGACAAAGGCTTCATACAGAAGTGTGTGTCGACAAAGTCCCGATTGGGCATTTTCAAATCGAAAATAGCCGATAGACAAAGGCTTCATACAGAAGTGTGTGTAGACAAAGTCCCAATTCGGCATTTTCAAATCGAAAATAGCCGATAGACAAAGGCTTCATACAGAAGTGTGTGTCGACAAAGTCCCGATTGGGCATTTTCAAATCGAAAATAGCCGATAGACAAAGGCTTCATACAGAAGTGTGTGTAGACAAAGTCCCGATTGGGCATTTTCAATTCAAAATAGCGAATAGACAAAGGCTTCATACAGAAGTGTGTGTCGACAAAGTCCCGATTGGGCATTTTCAAATCGAAAATAGCCGATAGACAAAGGCTTCATACAGAAGTGTGTGTAGACAAAGTCCCGATTGGGCATTTTCAATTCAAAAATAGCGAATAGACAAAGGCTTCATACAGAAGTGTGTGTCGACAAAGTCCCGATTGGGCATTTTCAAATCGAAAATAGCCGATAGACAAAGGCTTCATACAGAAGTGTGTGTCGACAAAGTCCCGATTGGGCATTTTCAAATCGAAAATAGCCGATAGACAAAGGCTTCATACAGAAGTGTGTGTAGACAAAGTCCCAATTCGGCATTTTCAAATCGAAAATAGCCGATAGACAAAGGCTTCATACAGAAGTGTGTGTCGACAAAGTCCCGATTGGGCATTTTCAAATCGAAAATAGCCGATAGACAAAGGCTTCATACAGAAGTGTGTGTAGACAAAGTCCCGATTGGGCATTTTCAAATCGAAAATAGCCGATAGACAAAGGCTTCATACAGAAGTGTGTGTAGACAAAGTCCCGATTGGGCATTTTCAAATCGAAAATAGCCGATAGACAAAGGCTTCATACAGAAGTGTGTGTCGACAAAGTCCCGATTGGGCATTTTCAAATCGAAAATAGCCGATAGACAAAGGCTTCATACAGAAGTGTGTGTCGACAAAGTCCCGATTGGGCATTTTCAATTCAAAAATAGCGAATAGACAAAGGCTTCATACAGAAGTGTGTGTCGACAAAGTCCCGATTGGGCATTTTCAAATCGAAAATAGCCGATAGACAAAGGCTTCATACAGAAGTGTGTGTAGACAAAGTCCCGATTGGGCATTTTCAATTCAAAAATAGCGAATAGACAAAGGCTTCATACAGAAGTGTGTGTCGACAAAGTCCCGATTGGGCATTTTCAAATCGAAAATAGCCGATAGACAAAGGCTTCATACAGAAGTGTGTGTCGACAAAGTCCCGATTGGGCATTTTCAAATCGAAAATAGCCGATAGACAAAGGCTTCATACAGAAGTGTGTGTAGACAAAGTCCCGATTGGGCATTTTCAATTCAAAAATAGCGAATAGACAAAGGCTTCATACAGAAGTGTGTGTCGACAAAGTCCCGATTGGGCATTTTCAAATCGAAAATAGCCGATAGACAAAGGCTTCATACAGAAGTGTGTGTAGACAAAGTCCCGATTGGGCATTTTCAAATCGAAAATAGCCAATAGACAAAGGCTTCATACAGAAGTGTGTGTAGACAAAGTCCCGATTGGGCATTTTCAAATCGAAAATAGCCGATAGACAAAGGCTTCATACAGAAGTGTGTGTCGACAAAGTCCCGATTGGGCATTTTCAAATCGAAAATAGCCGATAGACAAAGGCTTCATACAGAAGTGTGTGTAGACAAAGTCCCAATTCGGCATTTTCAAATCGAAAATAGCCGATAGACAAAGGCTTCATACAGAAGTGTGTGTCGACAAAGTCCCGATTGGGCATTTTCAAATCGAAAATAGCCGATAGACAAAGGCTTCATACAGAAGTGTGTGTAGACAAAGTCCCGATTGGGCATTTTCAATTCAAAAATAGCGAATAGACAAAGGCTTCATACAGAAGTGTGTGTCGACAAAGTCCCGATTGGGCATTTTCAAATCGAAAATAGCCGATAGACAAAGGCTTCATACAGAAGTGTGTGTAGACAAAGTCCCGATTGGGCATTTTCAATTCAAAAATAGCGAATAGACAAAGGCTTCATACAGAAGTGTGTGTCGACAAAGTCCCGATTGGGCATTTTCAAATCGAAAATAGCCGATAGACAAAGGCTTCATACAGAAGTGTGTGTCGACAAAGTCCCGATTGGGCATTTTCAAATCGAAAATAGCCGATAGACAAAGGCTTCATACAGAAGTGTGTGTAGACAAAGTCCCGATTGGGCATTTTCAATTCAAAAATAGCGAATAGACAAAGGCTTCATACAGAAGTGTGTGTCGACAAAGTCCCGATTGGGCATTTTCAATTCAAAAATAGCGAATAGACAAAGGCTTCATACAGAAGTGTGTGTCGACAAAGTCCCGATTGGGCATTTTCAAATCGAAAATAGCCGATAGACAAAGGCTTCATACAGAAGTGTGTGTAGACAAAGTCCCAATTCGGCATTTTCAAATCGAAAATAGCCGATAGACAAAGGCTTCATACAGAAGTGTGTGTCGACAAAGTCCCGATTGGGCATTTTCAAATCGAAAATAGCCGATAGACAAAGGCTTCATACAGAAGTGTGTGTAGACAAAGTCCCGATTGGGCATTTTCAATTCAAAAATAGCGAATAGACAAAGGCTTCATACAGAAGTGTGTGTCGACAAAGTCCCGATTGGGCATTTTCAAATCGAAAATAGCCGATAGACAAAGGCTTCATACAGAAGTGTGTGTAGACAAAGTCCCGATTGGGCATTTTCAATTCAAAAATAGCGAATAGACAAAGGCTTCATACAGAAGTGTGTGTCGACAAAGTCCCGATTGGGCATTTTCAAATCGAAAATAGCCGATAGACAAAGGCTTCATACAGAAGTGTGTGTAGACAAAGTCCCAATTCGGCATTTTCAAATCGAAAATAGCCGATAGACAAAGGCTTCATACAGAAGTGTGTGTCGACAAAGTCCCGATTGGGCATTTTCAAATCGAAAATAGCCGATAGACAAAGGCTTCATACAGAAGTGTGTGTAGACAAAGTCCCGATTGGGCATTTTCAATTCAAAAATAGCGAATAGACAAAGGCTTCATACAGAAGTGTGTGTCGACAAAGTCCCGATTGGGCATTTTCAAATCGAAAATAGCCGATAGACAAAGGCTTCATACAGAAGTGTGTGTCGACAAAGTCCCGATTGGGCATTTTCAAATCGAAAATAGCCGATAGACAAAGGCTTCATACAGAAGTGTGTGTAGACAAAGTCCCGATTGGGCATTTTCAATTCAAAAATAGCGAATAGACAAAGGCTTCATACAGAAGTGTGTGTCGGCAAAGTCCCGATTGGGCATTTTCAAATCGAAAATAGCCGATAGACAAAGGCTTCATACAGAAGTGTGTGTAGACAAAGTCCCGATTGGGCATTTTCAAATCGAAAATAGCCAATAGACAAAGGCTTCATACAGAAGTGTGTGTAGACAAAGTCCCGATTGGGCATTTTCAAATCGAAAATAGCCGATAGACAAAGGCTTCATACAGAAGTGTGTGTCGACAAAGTCCCGATTGGGCATTTTCAAATCGAAAATAGCCGATAGACAAAGGCTTCATACAGAAGTGTGTGTAGACAAAGTCCCAATTCGGCATTTTCAAATCGAAAATAGCCGATAGACAAAGGCTTCATACAGAAGTGTGTGTCGACAAAGTCCCGATTGGGCATTTTCAAATCGAAAATAGCCGATAGACAAAGGCTTCATACAGAAGTGTGTGTCGACAAAGTCCCGATTGGGCATTTTCAAATCGAAAATAGCCGATAGACAAAGGCTTCATACAGAAGTGTGTGTCGACAAAGTCCCGATTGGGCATTTTCAAATCGAAAATAGCCGATAGACAAAGGCTTCATACAGAAGTGTGTGTAGACAAAGTCCCGATTGGGCATTTTCAATTCAAAAATAGCGAATAGACAAAGGCTTCATACAGAAGTGTGTGTCGACAAAGTCCCGATTGGGCATTTTCAAATCGAAAATAGCCGATAGACAAAGGCTTCATACAGAAGTGTGTGTCGACAAAGTCCCGATTGGGCATTTTCAAATCGAAAATAGCGAATAGACAAAGGCTTCATACAGAAGTGTGTGTAGACAAAGTCCCGATTGGGCATTTTCAAATCGAAAATAGCCGATCGACAAAGGCTTCATACAGAAGTGTGTGTCGACAAAGTCCCGATTGGGCATTTTCAAATCGAAAATAGCCGATAGACAAAGGCTTCATACAGAAGTGTGTGTAGACAAAGTCCCGATTGGGCATTTTCAATTCAAAAATAGCGAATAGACAAAGGCTTCATACAGAAGTGTGTGTAGACAAAGTCCCGATTGGGCATTTTCAAATCGAAAATAGCCGATAGACAAAGGCTTCATACAGAAGTGTGTGTCGACAAAGTCCCGATTGGGCATTTTCAAATCGAAAATAGCCGATAGACAAAGGCTTCATACAGAAGTGTGTGTAGACAAAGTCCCAATTCGGCATTTTCAAATCGAAAATAGCCGATAGACAAAGGCTTCATACAGAAGTGTGTGTAGACAAAGTCCCGATTGGGCATTTTCAAATCGAAAATAGCCGATAGACAAAGGCTTCATACAGAAGTGTGTGTCGACAAAGTCCCGATTGGGCATTTTCAAATCGAAAATAGCCGATAGACAAAGGCTTCATACAGAAGTGTGTGTCGACAAAGTCCCGATTGGGCATTTTCAAATCGAAAATAGCCGATAGACAAAGGCTTCATACAGAAGTGTGTGTAGACAAAGTCCCGATTGGGCATTTTCAAATCGAAAATAGCGAATAGACAAAGGCTTCATACAGAAGTGTGTGTAGACAAAGTCCCGATTGGGCATTTTCAAATCAAAAATAGCCAATAGACAAAGGCTTCATACAGAAGTGTGTGTCGACAAAGTCCCGATTGGGCATTTTCAAATCGAAAATAGCCGATAGACAAAGGCTTCATACAGAAGTGTGTGTCGACAAAGTCCCGATTGGGCATTTTCAAATCAAAAATAGCCAATAGACAAAGGCTTCATACAGAAGTGTGTGTCGACAAAGTCCCGATTGGGCATTTTCAAATCGAAAATAGCCGATAGACAAAGGCTTCATACAGAAGTGTGTGTCGACAAAGTCCCGATTGGGCATTTTCAAATCGAAAATAGCCGATAGACAAAGGCTTCATACAGAAGTGTGTGTAGACAAAGTCCCGATTGGGCATTTTCAAATCGAAAATAGCCGATAGACAAAGGCTTCATACAGAAGTGTGTGTAGACAAAGTCCCGATTGGGCATTTTCAAATCGAAAATAGCCGATAGACAAAGGCTTCATACAGAAGTGTGTGTCGACAAAGTCCCGATTGGGCATTTTCAAATCGAAAATAGCCAATAGACAAAGGCTTCATACAGAAGTGTGTGTCGACAAAGTCCCGATTGGGCATTTTCAAATCGAAAATAGCCGATAGACAAAGGCTTCATACAGAAGTGTGTGTAGACAAAGTCCCGATTGGGCATTTTCAAATCGAAAATAGCCGATAGACAAAGGCTTCATACAGAAGTGTGTGTCGACAAAGTCCCGATTGGGCATTTTCAAATCGAAAATAGCCGATAGACAAAGGCTTCATACAGAAGTGTGTGTCGACAAAGTCCCGATTGGGCATTTTCAAATCGAAAATAGCCGATAGACAAAGGCTTCATACAGAAGTGTGTGTAGACAAAGTCCCGATTGGGCATTTTCAAATCGAAAATAGCCGATAGACAAAGGCTTCATACAGAAGTGTGTGTAGACAAAGTCCCGATTGGGCATTTTCAATTCAAAAATAGCGAATAGACAAAGGCTTCATACAGAAGTGTGTGTCGACAAAGTCCCGATTGGGCATTTTCAAATCGAAAATAGCCGATAGACAAAGGCTTCATACAGAAGTGTGTGTAGACAAAGTCCCGATTGGGCATTTTCAAATCGAAAATAGCCGATAGACAAAGGCTTCATACAGAAGTGTGTGTCGACAAAGTCCCGATTGGGCATTTTCAAATCGAAAATAGCCGATAGACAAAGGCTTCATACAGAAGTGTGTGTCGACAAAGTCCCGATTGGGCATTTTCAAATCGAAAATAGCCGATAGACAAAGGCTTCATACAGAAGTGTGTGTAGACAAAGTCCCGATTGGGCATTTTCAAATCGAAAATAGCCGATAGACAAAGGCTTCATACAGAAGTGTGTGTCGACAAAGTCCCGATTGGGCATTTTCAAATCGAAAATAGCCAATAGACAAAGGCTTCATACAAAAGTGTGTGTCGACAAAGTCCCGATTGGGCATTTTCAAATCGAAAATAGCCGATAGACAAAGGCTTCATACAGAAGTGTGTGTCGACAAAGTCCCGATTGGGCATTTTCAAATCGAAAATAGCCGATAGACAAAGGCTTCATACAGAAGTGTGTGTAGACAAAGTCCCAATTCGGCATTTTCAAATCGAAAATAGCCGATAGACAAAGGCTTCATACAGAAGTGTGTGTAGACAAAGTCCCGATTGGGCATTTTCAAATCGAAAATAGCCGATAGACAAAGGCTTCATACAAAAGTGTGTGTCGACAAAGTCCCGATTGGGCATTTTCAAATCGAAAATAGCCGATAGACAAAGGCTTCATACAGAAGTGTGTGTAGACAAAGTCCCGATTGGGCATTTTCAAATCGAAAATAGCCGATAGACAAAGGCTTCATACAGAAGTGTGTGTAGACAAAGTCCCAATTCGGCATTTTCAAATCGAAAATAGCCGATAGACAAAGGCTTCATACAGAAGTGTGTGTAGACAAAGTCCCGATTGGGCATTTTCAAATCGAAAATAGCCGATAGACAAAGGCTTCATACAGAAGTGTGTGTAGACAAAGTCCCGATTGGGCATTTTCAATTCAAAAATAGCGAATAGACAAAGGCTTCATACAGAAGTGTGTGTCGACAAAGTCCCGATTGGGCATTTTCAAATCGAAAATAGCCGATAGACAAAGGCTTCAAACAGAAGTGTGTGTAGACAAAGTCCCGATTGGGCATTTTCAAATCGAAAATAGCCAATAGACAAAGGCTTCATACAGAAGTGTGTGTCGACAAAGTCCCGATTGGGCATTTTCAAATCGAAAATAGCCGATAGACAAAGGCTTCATACAGAAGTGTGTGTCGACAAAGTCCCGATTGGGCATTTTCAAATCGAAAATAGCCGATAGACAAAGGCTTCATACAGAAGTGTGTGTCGACAAAGTCCCGATTGGGCATTTTCAAATCGAAAATAGCCGATAGACAAAGGCTTCATACAGAAGTGTGTGTAGACAAAGTCCCGATTGGGCATTTTCAAATCGAAAATAGCCGATAGACAAAGGCTTCATACAGAAGTGTGTGTCGACAAAGTCCCGATTGGGCATTTTCAAATCGAAAATAGCCGATAGACAAAGGCTTCATACAGAAGTGTGTGTAGACAAAGTCCCAATTCGGCATTTTCAAATCGAAAATAGCCGATAGACAAAGGCTTCATACAGAAGTGTGTGTAGACAAAGTCCCGATTGGGCATTTTCAAATCGAAAATAGCCGATAGACAAAGGCTTCATACAAAAGTGTGTGTCGACAAAGTCCCGATTGGGCATTTTCAAATCGAAAATAGCCGATAGACAAAGGCTTCATACAGAAGTGTGTGTAGACAAAGTCCCGATTGGGCATTTTCAAATCGAAAATAGCCGATAGACAAAGGCTTCATACAGAAGTGTGTGTAGACAAAGTCCCAATTCGGCATTTTCAGATCGAAAATAGCCGATAGACAAAGGCTTCATACAGAAGTGTGTGTAGACAAAGTCCCAATTCGGCATTTTCAAATCGAAAATAGCCGATAGACAAAGGCTTCATACAGAAGTGTGTGTAGACAAAGTCCCGATTGGGCATTTTCAAATCGAAAATAGCCGATAGACAAAGGCTTCATACAGAAGTGTGTGTAGACAAAGTCCCAATTCGGCATTTTCAAATCGAAAATAGCCGATAGACAAAGGCTTCATACAGAAGTGTGTGTAGACAAAGTCCCAATTCGGCATTTTCAAATCGAAAATAGCCGATAGACAAAGGCTTCATACAGAAGTGTGTGTCGACAAAGTCCCGATTGGGCATTTTCAAATCGAAAATAGCCGATAGACAAAGGCTTCATACAGAAGTGTGTGTCGACAAAGTCCCGATTGGGCATTTTCAATTCAAAAATAGCCAATAGCCAAAGGCTTCAAACAGAAGTGTGTGTCGACAAAGTCCCGATTGGGCATTTTCAATTCAAAAATAGCGAATAGACAAAGGCTTCATACAGAAGTGTGTGTCGACAAAGTCCCGATTGGGCATTTTCAATTCAAAAATAGCGAATAGACAAAGGCTTCATACAGAAGTGTGTGTCGACAAAGTCCCGATTGGGCATTTTCAAATCGAAAATAGCCGATAGACAAAGGCTTCATACAGAAGTGTGTGTCGACAAAGTCCCGATTGGGCATTTTCAATTCAAAAATAGCCAATAGACAAAGGCTTCAAACAGAAGTGTGTGTCGACAAAGTCCCGATTGGGCATTTTCAAATCGAAAATAGCCGATAGACAAAGGCTTCATACAGAAGTGTGTGTCGACAAAGTCCCGATTGGGCATTTTCAAATCGAAAATAGCCGATAGACAAAGGCTTCATACAGAAGTGTGTGTCGACAAAGTCCCGATTGGGCATTTTCAAATCGAAAATAGCCAATAGACAAAGGCTTCAAACAGAAGTGTGTGTCGACAAAGTCCCGATTGGGCATTTTCAATTCAAAAATAGCGAATAGACAAAGGCTTCATACAGAAGTGTGTGTCGACAAAGTCCCGATTGGGCATTTTCAAATCGAAAATAGCCAATAGACAAAGGCTTCAAACAGAAGTGTGTGTCGACAAAGTCCCGATTGGGCATTTTCAATTCAAAAATAGCGAATAGACAAAGGCTTCATACAGAAGTGTGTGTCGACAAAGTCCCGATTGGGCATTTTCAAATCGAAAATAGCCGATAGACAAAGGCTTCATACAGAAGTGTGTGTCGACAAAGTCCCGATTGGGCATTTTCAAATCGAAAATAGCCGATAGACAAAGGCTTCATACAGAAGTGTGTGTCGACAAAGTCCCGATTGGGCATTTTCAAATCAAAAATAGCCAATAGACAAAGGCTTCATACAGAAGTGTGTGTCGACAAAGTCCCGATTGGGCATTTTCAAATCGAAAATAGCGAATAGACAAAGGCTTCATACAGAAGTGTGTGTAGACAAAGTCCCGATTGGGCATTTTCAAATCGAAAATAGCCGATAGACAAAGGCTTCATACAGAAGTGTGTGTCGACAAAGTCCCGATTGGGCATTTTCAAATCGAAAATAGCCGATAGACAAAGGCTTCATACAGAAGTGTGTGTCGACAAAGTCCCGATTGGGCATTTTCAAATCGAAAATAGCCGATAGACAAAGGCTTCATACAGAAGTGTGTGTCGACAAAGTCTCGATTGGGCATTTTCAAATCGAAAATAGCCGATAGACAAAGGCTTCATACAGAAGTGTGTGTCGACAAAGTCCCGATTGGGCATTTACAAATCGAAAATAGCCGATAGACAAAGGCTTCATACAGAAGTGTGTGTCGACAAAGTCCCGATTGGGCATTATCAATTCAAAAATAGCGAATAGACAAAGGCTTCATACAGAAGTGTGTGTCGACAAAGTCCCGATTGGGCATTTTCAAATCGAAAATAGCCGATAGACAAAGGCTTCATACAGAAGTGTGTGTCGACAAAGTCCTGATTGGGCATTTTCAATTCAAAAATAGCGAATAGACAAAGGCTTCATACAGAAGTGTGTGTCGACAAAGTCCCGATTGGGCATTATCAATTCAAAAATAGCGAATAGACAAAGGCTTCATACAGAAGTGTGTGTCGACAAAGTCCTGATTGGGCATTTTCAATTCAAAAATAGCGAATAGACAAAGGCTTCATACAGAAGTGTGTGTCGACAAAGTCCCGATTGGGCATTATCAATTCAAAAATAGCGAATAGACAAAGGCTTCATACAGAAGTGTGTGTCGACAAAGTCCCGATTGGGCATTTTCAAATCGAAAATAGCCGATAGACAAAGGCTTCATACAGAAGTGTGTGTCGACAAAGTCCCGATTGGGCATTTTCAATTCAAAAATAGCGAATAGACAAAGGCTTCATACAGAAGTGTGTGTCGACAAAGTCCCGATTGGGCATTTTCAAATCGAAAATAGCCGATAGACAAAGGCTTCATACAGAAGTGTGTGTCGACAAAGTCCTGATTGGGCATTTTCAATTCAAAAATAGCGAATAGACAAAGGCTTCATACAGAAGTGTGTGTCGACAAAGTCCCGATTGGGCATTATCAATTCAAAAATAGCGAATAGACAAAGGCTTCATACAGAAGTGTGTGTCGACAAAGTCCCGATTGGGCATTTTCAAATCGAAAATAGCCGATAGACAAAGGCTTCATACAGAAGTGTGTGTCGACAAAGTCCCGATTGGGCATTTTCAATTCAAAAATAGCGAATAGACAAAGGCTTCATACAGAAGTGTGTGTCGACAAAGTCCCGATTGGGCATTTTCAAATCGAAAATAGCCGATAGACAAAGGCTTCATACAGAAGTGTGTGTCGACAAAGTCCTGATTGGGCATTTTCAATTCAAAAATAGCGAATAGACAAAGGCTTCATACAGAAGTGTGTGTCGACAAAGTCCCGATTGGGCATTATCAATTCAAAAATAGCGAATAGACAAAGGCTTCATACAGAAGTGTGTGTCGACAAAGTCCCGATTGGGCATTTTCAAATCGAAAATAGCCGATAGACAAAGGCTTCATACAGAAGTGTGTGTCGACAAAGTCCCGATTGGGCATTTTCAAATCGAAAATAGCCGATAGACAAAGGCTTCATACAGAAGTGTGTGTCGACAAAGTCCCGATTGGGCATTTTCAATTCAAAAATAGCGAATAGACAAAGGCTTCATACAGAAGTGTGTGTCGACAAAGTCCCGATTGGGCATTTTCAAATCGAAAATAGCCGATAGACAAAGGCTTCATACAGAAGTGTGTGTCGACAAAGTCCTGATTGGGCATTTTCAATTCAAAAATAGCGAATAGACAAAGGCTTCATACAGAAGTGTGTGTCGACAAAGTCCCGATTGGGCATTTTCAATTCAAAAATAGCGAATAGACAAAGGCTTCATACAGAAGTGTGTGTCGACAAAGTCCCGATTGGGCATTTTCAAATCGAAAATAGCCGATAGACAAAGGCTTCATACAGAAGTGTGTGTCGACAAAGTCCCGATTGGGCATTTTCAAATCGAAAATAGCCGATAGACAAAGGCTTCATACAGAAGTGTGTGTCGACAAAGTCCCGATTGGGCATTTTCAATTCAAAAATAGCGAATAGACAAAGGCTTCATACAGAAGTGTGTGTCGACAAAGTCCCGATTGGGCATTTTCAATTCAAAAATAGCGAATAGACAAAGGCTTCATACAGAAGTGTGTGTCGACAAAGTCCCGATTGGGCATTTTCAAATCGAAAATAGCCGATAGACAAAGGCTTCATACAGAAGTGTGTGTCGACAAAGTCCTGATTGGGCATTTTCAATTCAAAAATAGCGAATAGACAAAGGCTTCATACAGAAGTGTGTGTCGACAAAGTCCCGATTGGGCATTATCAATTCAAAAATAGCGAATAGACAAAGGCTTCATACAGAAGTGTGTGTCGACAAAGTCCCGATTGGGCATTTTCAAATCGAAAATAGCCGATAGACAAAGGCTTCATACAGAAGTGTGTGTCGACAAAGTCCCGATTGGGCATTTTCAAATCGAAAATAGCCGATAGACAAAGGCTTCATACAGAAGTGTGTGTCGACAAAGTCCCGATTGGGCATTTTCAATTCAAAAATAGCGAATAGACAAAGGCTTCATACAGAAGTGTGTGTCGACAAAGTCCCGATTGGGCATTTTCAAATCGAAAATAGCCGATAGACAAAGGCTTCATACAGAAGTGTGTGTCGACAAAGTCCCGATTGGGCATTATCAATTCAAAAATAGCGAATAGACAAAGGCTTCATACAGAAGTGTGTGTCGACAAAGTCCCGATTGGGCATTTTCAAATCGAAAATAGCCGATAGACAAAGGCTTCATACAGAAGTGTGTGTCGACAAAGTCCCGATTGGGCATTTTCAATTCAAAAATAGCGAATAGACAAAGGCTTCATACAGAAGTGTGTGTCGACAAAGTCCCGATTGGGCATTTTCAAATCGAAAATAGCCGATAGACAAAGGCTTCATACAGAAGTGTGTGTCGACAAAGTCCTGATTGGGCATTTTCAATTCAAAAATAGCGAATAGACAAAGGCTTCATACAGAAGTGTGTGTCGACAAAGTCCCGATTGGGCATTATCAATTCAAAAATAGCGAATAGACAAAGGCTTCATACAGAAGTGTGTGTCGACAAAGTCCCGATTGGGCATTTTCAAATCGAAAATAGCCGATAGACAAAGGCTTCATACAGAAGTGTGTGTCGACAATGTCCCGATTGGGCATTTTCAAATCGAAAATAGCCGATAGACAAAGGCTTCATACAGAAGTGTGTGTCGACAAAGTCCCGATTGGGCATTTTCAATTCAAAAATAGCGAATAGACAAAGGCTTCATACAGAAGTGTGTGTCGACAAAGTCCCGATTGGGCATTTTCAAATCGAAAATAGCCGATAGACAAAGGCTTCATACAGAAGTGTGTGTCGACAAAGTCCCGATTGGGCATTTTCAATTCAAAAATAGCGAATAGACAAAGGCTTCATACAGAAGTGTGTGTCGACAAAGTCCCGATTGGGCATTTTCAAATCGAAAATAGCCGATAGACAAAGGCTTCATACAGAAGTGTGTGTCGACAAAGTCCCGATTGGGCATTTTCAATTCAAAAATAGCGAATAGACAAAGGCTTCATACAGAAGTGTGTGTCGACAAAGTCCCGATTGGGCATTTTCAAATCGAAAATAGCCGATAGACAAAGGCTTCATACAGAAGTGTGTGTCGACAAAGTCCTGATTGGGCATTTTCAATTCAAAAATAGCGAATAGACAAAGGCTTCATACAGAAGTGTGTGTCGACAAAGTCCCGATTGGGCATTATCAATTCAAAAATAGCGAATAGACAAAGGCTTCATACAGAAGTGTGTGTCGACAAAGTCCCGATTGGGCATTTTCAAATCGAAAATAGCCGATAGACAAAGGCTTCATACAGAAGTGTGTGTCGACAAAGTCCCGATTGAGCATTTTCAAATCGAAAATAGCCGATAGACAAAGGCTTCATACAGAAGTGTGTGTCGACAAAGTCCCGATTGGGCATTTTCAATTCAAAAATAGCGAATAGACAAAGGCTTCATACAGAAGTGTGTGTCGACAAAGTCCCGATTGGGCATTTTCAAATCGAAAATAGCCGATAGACAAAGGCTTCATACAGAAGTGTGTGTCGACAAAGTCCTGATTGGGCATTTTCAATTCAAAAATAGCGAATAGACAAAGGCTTCATACAGAAGTGTGTGTCGACAAAGTCCCGATTGGGCATTATCAATTCAAAAATAGCGAATAGACAAAGGCTTCATACAGAAGTGTGTGTCGACAAAGTCCCGATTGGGCATTTTCAAATCGAAAATAGCCGATAGACAAAGGCTTCATACAGAAGTGTGTGTCGACAAAGTCCCGATTGGGCATTTTCAATTCAAAAATAGCGAATAGACAAAGGCTTCATGCAGAAGTGTGTGTCGACAAAGTCCCGATTGGGCATTTTCAAATCGAAAATAGCCGATAGACAAAGGCTTCATACAGAAGTGTGTGTCGACAAAGTCCCGATTGGGCATTTTCAAATCGAAAATAGCCGATAGACAAAGGCTTCATACAGAAGTGTGTGTCGACAAAGTCCCGATTGGGCATTTTCAAATCGAAAATAGCCGATAGACAAAGGCTTCATACAGAAGTGTGTGTCGACAAAGTCCCGATTGGGCATTTTCAAATCGAAAATAGCCGATAGACAAAGGCTTCATACAGAAGTGTGTGTCGACAAAGTCCTGATTGGGCATTTTCAATTCAAAAATAGCGAATAGACAAAGGCTTCATACAGAAGTGTGTGTCGACAAAGTCCCGATTGGGCATTTTCAAATCGAAAATAGCCGATAGACAAAGGCTTCATACAGAAGTGTGTGTCGACAAAGTCCCGATTGGGCATTTTCAAATCGAAAATAGCCGATAGACAAAGGCTTCATACAGAAGTGTGTGTCGACAAAGTCCTGATTGGGCATTTTCAAATCAAAAATAGCGAATAGACAAAGGCTTCATACAGAAGTGTGTGTCGACAAAGTCCTGATTGGGCATTTTCAATTCAAAAATAGCGAATAGACAAAGGCTTCATACAGAAGTGTGTGTCGACAAAGTCCCGATTGGGCATTTTCAAATCGAAAATAGCCGATAGACAAAGGCTTCATACAGAAGTGTGTGTCGACAAAGTCCCGATTGGGCATTTTCAAATCGAAAATAGCCGATAGACAAAGGCTTCATACAGAAGTGTGTGTCGACAAAGTCCCGATTGGGCATTTTCAAATCGAAAATAGCCGATAGACAAAGGCTTCATACAGAAGTGTGTGTCGACAAAGTCCCGATTGGGCATTTTCAATTCAAAAATAGCGAATAGACAAAGGCTTCATACAGAAGTGTGTGTCGACAAAGTCCCGATTGGGCATTTTCAAATCGAAAATAGCCGATAGACAAAGGCTTCATACAGAAGTGTGTGTCGACAAAGTCCCGATTGGGCATCTTCAAATCGAAAATAGCCGATAGACAAAGGCTTCATACAGAAGTGTGTGTCGACAAAGTCCCGATTGGGCATTTTCAAATCGAAAATAGCCGATAGACAAAGGCTTCATACAGAAGTGTGTGTCGACAAAGTCCCGATTGGGCATTTTCAAATCGAAAATAGCCGATAGACAAAGGCTTCATACAGAAGTGTGTGTCGACAAAGTCCCGATTGGGCATTTTCAAATCGAAAATAGCCGATAGACAAAGGCTTCATACAGAAGTGTGTGTCGACAAAGTCCCGATTGGGCATTTTCAAATCGAAAATAGCCGATAGACAAAGGCTTCATACAGAAGTGTGTGTCGACAAAGTCCCGATTGGGCATTTTCAAATCGAAAATAGCCGATAGACAAAGGCTTCATACAGAAGTGTGTGTAGACAAAGTCCCGATTGGGCATTTTCAAATCGAAAATAGCCGATAGACAAAGGCTTCATACAGAAGTGTGTGTCGACAAAGTCCCGATTGGGCATTTTCAAATCGAAAATAGCCGATAGACAAAGGCTTCATACAGAAGTGTGTGTCGACAAAGTCCCGATTGGGCATTTTCAAATCGAAAATAGCCGATAGACAAAGGCTTCATACAGAAGTGTGTGTCGACAAAGTCCCGATTGGGCATCTTCAAATCGAAAATAGCCGATAGACAAAGGCTTCATACAGAAGTGTGTGTCGACAAAGTCCCGATTGGGCATTTTCAAATCGAAAATAGCCGATAGACAAAGGCTTCATACAGAAGTGTGTGTCGACAAAGTCCCGATTGGGCATTTTCAAATCGAAAATAGCCGATAGACAAAGGCTTCATACAGAAGTGTGTGTCGACAAAGTCCCGATTGGGCATTTTCAAATCGAAAATAGCCGATAGACAAAGGCTTCATACAGAAGTGTGTGTCGACAAAGTCCC
This sequence comes from Obolodiplosis robiniae, assembly GCA_028476595.1. Taxonomy (NCBI): domain Eukaryota; kingdom Metazoa; phylum Arthropoda; class Insecta; order Diptera; family Cecidomyiidae; genus Obolodiplosis; species Obolodiplosis robiniae. The sequence continues at coordinate 15,909 of JAOPHN010000010.1, forward strand.
GATTGGGCATTTTCAAATCGAAAATAGCCGATAGACAAAGGCTTCATACAGAAGTGTGTGTCGACAAAGTCCCGATTGGGCATTTTCAAATCGAAAATAGCCGATAGACAAAGGCTTCATACAGAAGTGTGTGTCGACAAAGTCCCGATTGGGCATTTTCAAATCGAAAATAGCCGATAGACAAAGGCTTCATACAGAAGTGTGTGTCGACAAAGTCCCGATTGGGCACTTTCAAATCGAAAATAGCCGATAGACAAAGGCTTCATACAGAAGTGTGTGTCGACAATGTCCCGATTGGGCATTTTCAATTCAAAAATAGCCGATAGACAAAGGCTTCATACAGAAGTGTGTGTCGACAAAGTCCCGATTGGGCATCTTCAAATCGAAAATAGCCGATAGACAAAGGCTTCATACAGAAGTGTGTGTCGACAAAGTCCCGATTGGGCATTTTCAAATCGAAAATAGCCGATAGACAAAGGCTTCATACAGAAGTGTGTGTCGACAATGTCCCGATTGGGCATTTTCAATTCAAAAATAGCCGATAGACAAAGGCTTCATACAGAAGTGTGTGTCGACAAAGTCCCGATTGGGCATTTTCAAATCGAAAATAGCCGATAGACAAAGGCTTCATACAGAAGTGTGTGTCGACAAAGTCCCGATTGGGCACTTTCAAATCGAAAATAGCCGATAGACAAAGGCTTCATACAGAAGTGTGTGTCGACAATGTCCCGATTGGGCATTTTCAATTCAAAAATAGCCGATAGACAAAGGCTTCATACAGAAGTGTGTGTCGACAAAGTCCCGATTGGGCATCTTCAAATCGAAAATAGCCGATAGACAAAGGCTTCATACAGAAGTGTGTGTCGACAAAGTCCCGATTGGGCATTTTCAAATCGAAAATAGCCGATAGACAAAGGCTTCATACAGAAGTGTGTGTCGACAAAGTCCCGATTGGGCATTTTCAAATCGAAAATAGCCGATAGACAAAGGCTTCATACAGAAGTGTGTGTAGACAAAGTCCCGATTGGGCATTTTCAAATCGAAAATAGCCGATAGACAAAGGCTTCATACAGAAGTGTGTGTCGACAAAGTCCCGATTGGGCATTTTCAAATCGAAAATAGCCGATAGACAAAGGCTTCATACAGAAGTGTGTGTCGACAAAGTCCCGATTGGGCATTTTCAAATCGAAAATAGCCGATAGACAAAGGCTTCATACAGAAGTGTGTGTCGACAAAGTCCCGATTGGGCATCTTCAAATCGAAAATAGCCGATAGACAAAGGCTTCATACAGAAGTGTGTGTCGACAAAGTCCCGATTGGGCATTTTCAAATCGAAAATAGCCGATAGACAAAGGCTTCATACAGAAGTGTGTGTCGACAAAGTCCCGATTGGGCATTTTCAAATCGAAAATAGCCGATAGACAAAGGCTTCATACAGAAGTGTGTGTCGACAAAGTCCCGATTGGGCATTTTCAAATCGAAAATAGCCGATAGACAAAGGCTTCATACAGAAGTGTGTGTCGACAAAGTCCCGATTGGGCATTTTCAAATCGAAAATAGCCGATAGACAAAGGCTTCATACAGAAGTGTGTGTCGACAAAGTCCCGATTGGGCATTTTCAAATCGAAAATAGCCGATAGACAAAGGCTTCATACAGAAGTGTGTGTCGACAAAGTCCCGATTGGGCATTTTCAAATCGAAAATAGCCGATAGACAAAGGCTTCATACAGAAGTGTGTGTCGACAAAGTCCCGATTGGGCACTTTCAAATCGAAAATAGCCGATAGACAAAGGCTTCATACAGAAGTGTGTGTCGACAAAGTCCCGATTGGGCATTTTCAAATCGAAAATAGCCGATAGACAAAGGCTTCATACAGAAGTGTGTGTAGACAAAGTCCCGATTGGGCATTTTCAAATCGAAAATAGCCGATAGACAAAGGCTTCATACAGAAGTGTGTGTCGACAAAGTCCCGATTGGGCATTTTCAAATCGAAAATAGCCGATAGACAAAGGCTTCATACAGAAGTGTGTGTCGACAAAGTCCCGATTGGGCATTTTCAAATCGAAAATAGCCGATAGACAAAGGCTTCATACAGAAGTGTGTGTCGACAAAGTCCCGATTGGGCATCTTCAAATCGAAAATAGCCGATAGACAAAGGCTTCATACAGAAGTGTGTGTCGACAAAGTCCCGATTGGGCATTTTCAAATCGAAAATAGCCGATAGACAAAGGCTTCATACAGAAGTGTGTGTCGACAAAGTCCCGATTGGGCATTTTCAAATCGAAAATAGCCGATAGACAAAGGCTTCATACAGAAGTGTGTGTCGACAAAGTCCCGATTGGGCATTTTCAATTCAAAAATAGCCGATAGACAAAGGCTTCATACAGAAGTGTGTGTCGACAAAGTCCCGATTGGGCATTATCAAATCGAAAATAGCCGATAGACAAAGGCTTCATACAGAAGTGTGTGTCGACAAAGTCCCGATTGGGCATTTTCAAATCGAAAATAGCCGATAGACAAAGGCTTCATACAGAAGTGTGTGTCGACAAAGTCCCGATTGGGCATTTTCAAATCGAAAATAGCCGATAGACAAAGGCTTCATACAGAAGTGTGTGTCGACAAAGTCCCGATTGGGCATCTTCAAATCGAAAATAGCCGATAGACAAAGGCTTCATACAGAAGTGTGTGTCGACAAAGTCCCGATTGGGCATTTTCAAATCGAAAATAGCCGATAGACAAAGGCTTCATACAGAAGTGTGTGTCGACAAAGTCCCGATTGGGCATTTTCAAATCGAAAATAGCCGATAGACAAAGGCTTCATACAGAAGTGTGTGTCGACAAAGTCCCGATTGGGCATTTTCAAATCGAAAATAGCCGATAGACAAAGGCTTCATACAGAAGTGTGTGTCGACAATGTCCCGATTGGGCATTTTCAATTCAAAAATAGCCGATAGACAAAGGCTTCATACAGAAGTGTGTGTCGACAAAGTCCCGATTGGGCATCTTCAAATCGAAAATAGCCGATAGACAAAGGCTTCATACAGAAGTGTGTGTCGACAAAGTCCCGATTGGGCATTTTCAAATCGAAAATAGCCGATAGACAAAGGCTTCATACAGAAGTGTGTGTAGACAAAGTCCCGATTGGGCATTTTCAAATCGAAAATAGCCGATAGACAAAGGCTTCATACAGAAGTGTGTGTCGACAAAGTCCCGATTGGGCATCTTCAAATCGAAAATAGCCGATAGACAAAGGCTTCATACAGAAGTGTGTGTCGACAAAGTCCCGATTGGGCATTTTCAATTCAAAAATAGCCAATAGACAAAGGCTTCAAACAGAAGTGTGTGTCGACAAAGTCCCGATTGGGCATTTTCAAATCGAAAATAGCCGATAGACAAAGGCTTCATATAGAAGTGTGTGTCGACAAAGTCCCGATTGGGCATTTTCAAATCGAAAATAGCCGATAGACAAAGGCTTCATACAGAAGTGTGTGTCGACAAAGTCCCGATTGGGCATTTTCAATTCAAAAATAGCCAATAGACAAAGGCTTCAAACAGAAGTGTGTGTCGACAAAGTCCCGATTGGGCATTTTCAAATCGAAAATAGCCAATAGACAAAGGCATCATACAGAAGTGTGTGTCGACAAAGTCCCGATTGGGCATTTTCAAATCGAAAATAGCCGATAGACAAAGGCTTCATACAGAAGTGTGTGTCGACAAAGTCCCGATTGGGCATTTTCAATTCAAAAATAGCGAATAGACAAAGGCTTCATACAGAAGTGTGTGTCGACAAAGTCCCGATTGGGCATTTTCAAATCGAAAATAGCCGATAGACAAAGGCTTCATACAGAAGTGTGTGTCGACAAAGTCTCGATTGGGCATTTTCAATTCAAAAATAGCGAATTTACAAAGGCTTCATACAGAAGTGTGTGTCGACAAAGTCCCGATTGGGCATTTTCAAATCGAAAATAGCCGATAGACAAAGGCTTCATACAGAAGTGTGTGTCGACAAAGTCCCGATTGGGCATTTTCAATTCAAAAATAGCGAATTTACAAAGGCTTCATACAGAAGTGTGTGTCGACAAAGTCCCGATTGGGCATTTTCAATTCAAAAATAGCGAATTTACAAAGGCTTCATACAGAAGTGTGTGTCGACAAAGTCCCGATTGGGCATTTTCAAATCGAAAATAGCCGATAGACAAAGGCTTCAAACAGAAGTGTGTGTCGACAAAGTCCCGATTGGGCATTTTCAAATCGAAAATAGCCGATAGACAAAGGCTTCATACAGAAGTGTGTGTCGACAAAGTCTCGATTGGGCATTTTCAATTCAAAAATAGCGAATTTACAAAGGCTTCATACAGAAGTGTGTGTCGACAAAGTCCCGATTGGGCATTTTCAAATCGAAAATAGCCGATAGACAAAGGCTTCAAACAGAAGTGTGTGTCGACAAAGTCCCGATTGGGCATTTTCAAATCGAAAATAGCCGATAGACAAAGGCTTCATACAGAAGTGTGTGTCGACAAAGTCTCGATTGGGCATTTTCAATTCAAAAATAGCGAATTTACAAAGGCTTCATACAGAAGTGTGTGTCGACAAAGTCCCGATTGGGCATTTTCAAATCGAAAATAGCCGATAGACAAAGGCTTCAAACAGAAGTGTGTGTCGACAAAGTCCCGATTGGGCATTTTCAAATCGAAAATAGCCGATAGACAAAGGCTTCATACAGAAGTGTGTGTCGACAAAGTCTCGATTGGGCATTTTCAATTCAAAAATAGCGAATTTACAAAGGCTTCATACAGAAGTGTGTGTCGACAAAGTCCCGATTGGGCATTTTCAAATCGAAAATAGCCGATAGACAAAGGCTTCAAACAGAAGTGTGTGTCGACAAAGTCCCGATTGGGCATTTTCAAATCGAAAATAGCCGATAGAGAAAGGCTTCATACAGAAGTGTGTGTCGACAAAGTCTCGATTGGGCATTTTCAATTCAAAAATAGCGAATTTACAAAGGCTTCATACAGAAGTGTGTGTCGACAAAGTCCCGATTGGGCATTTTCAAATCGAAAATAGCCGATAGACAAAGGCTTCAAACAGAAGTGTGTGTCGACAAAGTCCCGATTGGGCATTTTCAAATCGAAAATAGCCGATAGACAAAGGCTTCATACAGAAGTGTGTGTCGACAAAGTCTCGATTGGGCATTTTCAATTCAAAAATAGCGAATTTACAAAGGCTTCATACAGAAGTGTGTGTCGACAAAGTCCCGATTGGGCATTTTCAAATCGAAAATAGCCGATAGACAAAGGCTTCATACAGAAGTGTGTGTCGACAAAGTCCCGATTGGGCATTTTCAATTCAAAAATAGCGAATAGACAAAGGCTTCATACAGAAGTGTGTGTCGATAAAGTCCCGATTGGGCATTTTCAAATCGAAAATAGCCGATAGACAAAGGCTTCAAACAGAAGTGTGTGTCGACAAAGTCCCGATTGGGCATTTTCAAATCGAAAATAGCCGATAGACAAAGGCTTCATACAGAAGTGTGTGTCGACAAAGTCCCGATTGGGCATTTTCAATTCAAAAATAGCGAATTTACAAAGGCTTCATACAGAAGTGTGTGTCGACAAAGTCCCGATTGGGCATTTTCAATTCAAAAATAGCCAATAGACAAAGGCTTCAAACAGAAGTGTGTGTCGACAAAGTCCCGATTGGGCATTTTCAAATCGAAAATAGCCGATAGACAAAGGCTTCATACAGAAGTGTGTGTCGACAAAGTCCCGATTGGGCATCTTCAAATCGAAAATAGCCGATAGACAAAGGCTTCATACAGAAGTTTGTGTCGACAAAGTCCCGATTGGGCATTTTCAATTCAAAAATAGCGAATAGACAAAGGCTTGATACAGAAGTGTGTGTCGACAAAGTCCCGATTGGGCATTTTCAATTCAAAAATAGCGAATAGACAAAGGCTTCAAACAGAAGTGTGTGTCGACAAAGTCCCGATTGGGTATTTTCAATTCAAAAATAGCGAATAGACAAAGGCTTCAAACAGAAGTGTGTGTCGACAAAGTCCCGATTGGGCATTTTCAATTCAAAAATAGCCAATAGACAAAGGCTTCATACAGAAGTGTGTGTCGACAAAGTCCCGATTGGGCATTTTCAAATCGAAAATAGCGAATAGACAAAGGCTTCAAACAGAAGTGTGTGTCGACAAAGTCCCGATTGGGCATTTTCAATTCAAAAATAGCGAATAGAAAAAGGCTTCAAACAGAAGTGTGTGTCGACAAAGTCCCGATTGGGCATTTTCAATTCAAAAATAGCGAATAGACAAAGGCTTCAAACAGAAGTGTGTGTCGACAAAGTCCCGATTGGGCATTTTCAATTCAAAAATAGCCAATAGACAAAGGCTTCAAACAGAAGTGTGTGTCGACAAAGTCCCGATTGGGCATTTTCAATTCAAAAATAGCGAATAGAAAAAGGCTTCAAACAGAAGTGTGTGTCGACAAAGTCCCGATTGGGCATTTTCAATTCAAAAATAGCGAATAGACAAAGGCTTCAAACAGAAGTGTGTGTCGACAAAGTCCCGATTGGGTATTTTCAATTCAAAAATAGCGAATAGACAAAGGCTTCAAACAGAAGTGTGTGTCGACAAAGTCCCGATTGGGCATTTTCAATTCAAAAATAGCGAATAGACAAAGGCTTCATACAGAAGTGTGTGTCGACAAAGTCTCGATTGGGCATTTTCAATTCAAAAATAGCGAATTTACAAAGGCTTCATACAGAAGTGTGTGTCGACAAAGTCCCGATTGGGCATTTTCAAATCGAAAATAGCCGATAGACAAAGGCTTCAAACAGAAGTGTGTGTCGACAAAGTCCCGATTGGGCATTTTCAAATCGAAAATAGCCGATAGACAAAGGCTTCATACAGAAGTGTGTGTCGACAAAGTCTCGATTGGGCATTTTCAATTCAAAAATAGCGAATTTACAAAGGCTTCATACAGAAGTGTGTGTCGACAAAGTCCCGATTGGGCATTTTCAAATCGAAAATAGCCGATAGACAAAGGCTTCATACAGAAGTGTGTGTCGACAAAGTCCCGATTGGGCATTTTCAATTCAAAAATAGCGAATAGACAAAGGCTTCATACAGAAGTGTGTGTCGATAAAGTCCCGATTGGGCATTTTCAAATCGAAAATAGCCGATAGACAAAGGCTTCAAACAGAAGTGTGTGTCGACAAAGTCCCGATTGGGCATTTTCAAATCGAAAATAGCCGATAGACAAAGGCTTCATACAGAAGTGTGTGTCGACAAAGTCCCGATTGGGCATTTTCAATTCAAAAATAGCGAATTTACAAAGGCTTCATACAGAAGTGTGTGTCGACAAAGTCCCGATTGGGCATTTTCAATTCAAAAATAGCCAATAGACAAAGGCTTCAAACAGAAGTGTGTGTCGACAAAGTCCCGATTGGGCATTTTCAAATCGAAAATAGCCGATAGACAAAGGCTTCATACAGAAGTGTGTGTCGACAAAGTCCCGATTGGGCATCTTCAAATCGAAAATAGCCGATAGACAAAGGCTTCATACAGAAGTGTGTGTCGACAAAGTCCCGATTGGGCATTTTCAATTCAAAAATAGCGAATAGACAAAGGCTTGATACAGAAGTGTGTGTCGACAAAGTCCCGATTGGGCATTTTCAATTCAAAAATAGCGAATAGACAAAGGCTTCAAACAGAAGTGTGTGTCGACAAAGTCCCGATTGGGTATTTTCAATTCAAAAATAGCGAATAGACAAAGGCTTCAAACAGAAGTGTGTGTCGACAAAGTCCCGATTGGGCATTTTCAATTCAAAAATAGCGAATAGAAAAAGGCTTCAAACAGAAGTGTGTGTCGACAAAGTCCCGATTGGGCATTTTCAATTCAAAAATAGCGAATAGAAAAAGGCTTCAAACAGAAGTGTGTGTCGACAAAGTCCCGATTGGGCATTTTCAAATCGAAAATAGCCGATAGACAAAGGCTTCATACAGAAGTGTGTGTCGACAAAGTCCCGATTGGGCATTTTCAATTCAAAAATAGCGAATAGACAAAGGCTTCAAACAGAAGTGTGTGTCGACAAAGTCCCGATTGGGTATTTTCAATTCAAAAATAGCGAATAGACAAAGGCTTCAAACAGAAGTGTGTGTCGACAAAGTCCCGATTGGGCATTTTCAATTCAAAAATAGCGAATAGAAAAAGGCTTCAAACAGAAGTGTGTGTCGACAAAGTCCCGATTGGGCATTTTCAAATCGAAAATAGCCGATAGACAAAGGCTTCATACAGAAGTGTGTGTCGACAAAGTCCCGATTGGGCATTTTCAATTCAAAAATAGCGAATAGACAAAGGCTTCATACAGAAGTGTGTGTCGATAAAGTCCCGATTGGGCATTTTCAAATCGAAAATAGCCGATAGACAAAGGCTTCAAACAGAAGTGTGTGTCGACAAAGTCCCGATTGGGCATTTTCAAATCGAAAATAGCCGATAGACAAAGGCTTCATACAGAAGTGTGTGTCGACAAAGTCCCGATTGGGCATTTTCAATTCAAAAATAGCGAATTTACAAAGGCTTCATACAGAAGTGTGTGTCGACAAAGTCCCGATTGGGCATTTTCAATTCAAAAATAGCCAATAGACAAAGGCTTCAAACAGAAGTGTGTGTCGACAAAGTCCCGATTGGGCATTTTCAAATCGAAAATAGCCGATAGACAAAGGCTTCATACAGAAGTGTGTGTCGACAAAGTCCCGATTGGGCATCTTCAAATCGAAAATAGCCGATAGACAAAGGCTTCATACAGAAGTGTGTGTCGACAAAGTCCCGATTGGGCATTTTCAATTCAAAAATAGCGAATAGACAAAGGCTTCAAACAGAAGTGTGTGTCGACAAAGTCCCGATTGGGCATTTTCAAATCGAAAATAGCGAATAGACAAAGGCTTCAAACAGAAGTGTGTGTCGACAAAGTCCCGATTGGGCATTTTCAATTCAAAAATAGCGAATAGAAAAAGGCTTCAAACAGAAGTGTGTGTCGACAAAGTCCCGATTGGGCATTTTCAATTCAAAAATAGCGAATAGACAAAGGCTTCAAACAGAAGTGTGTGTCGACAAAGTCCCGATTGGGCATTTTCAATTCAAAAATAGCCAATAGACAAAGGCTTCAAACAGAAGTGTGTGTCGACAAAGTCCCGATTGGGCAATTTCAATTCAAAAATAGCGAATAGAAAAAGGCTTCAAACAGAAGTGTGTGTCGACAAAGTCCCGATTGGGCATTTTCAATTCAAAAATAGCGAATAGACAAAGGCTTCAAACAGAAGTGTGTGTCGACAAAGTCCCGATTGGGTATTTTCAATTCAAAAATAGCGAATAGACAAAGGCTTCAAACAGAAGTGTGTGTCGACAAAGTCCCGATTGGGCATTTTCAATTCAAAAATAGCCAATAGACAAAGGCTTCATACAGAAGTGTGTGTCGACAAAGTCCCGATTGGGCATTTTCAATTCAAAAATAGCGAATAGACAAAGGCTTCAAACAGAAGTGTGTGTCGACAAAGTCCCGATTGGGCATTTTCAATTCAAAAATAGCGAATAGACAAAGGCTTCAAACAGAAGTGTGTGTCGACAAAGTCCCGATTGGGCATTTTCAATTCAAAAATAGCGAATAGACAAAGGCTTCAAACAGAAGTGTGTGTAGACAAAGTCCCGATTGGGCATTTTCAATTCAAAAATAGCGAATAGACAAAGGCTTCATACAGAAGTGTGTGTCGACAAAGTCCCGATTGGGCATTTTCAATTCAAAAATAGCGAATAGACAAAGGCTTCATACAGAAGTGTGTGTCGACAAAGTCCCGATTGGGCATTTTCAAATCGAAAATAGCCGATAGACAAAGGCTTCATACAGAAGTGTGTGTCGACAAAGTCCCGATTGGGCATTTTCAATTCAAAAATAGCCGATAGACAAAGGCTTCATACAGAAGTGTGTGTCGACAAAGTCCCGATTGGGCATTTTCAATTCAAAAATAGCGAATAGACAAAGGCTTCAAACAGAAGTGTGTGTCGACAAAGTCCCGATTGGGCATTTTCAATTCAAAAATAGCCAATAGACAAAGGCTTCAAACAGAAGTGTGTGTCGACAAAGTCCCGATTGGGCATTTTCAATTCAAAAATAGCGAATAGAAAAAGGCTTCAAACAGAAGTGTGTGTCGACAAAGTCCCGATTGGGCATTTTCAATTCAAAAATAGCGAATAGACAAAGGCTTCAAACAGAAGTGTGTGTCGACAAAGTCCCGATTGGGTATTTTCAATTCAAAAATAGCGAATAGACAAAGGCTTCAAACAGAAGTGTGTGTCGACAAAGTCCCGATTGGGCATTTTCAATTCAAAAATAGCCAATAGACAAAGGCTTCATACAGAAGTGTGTGTCGACAAAGTCCCGATTGGGCATTTTCAATTCAAAAATAGCGAATAGACAAAGGCTTCAAACAGAAGTGTGTGTCGACAAAGTCCCGATTGGGCATTTTCAATTCAAAAATAGCGAATAGACAAAGGCTTCAAACAGAAGTGTGTGTCGACAAAGTCCCGATTGGGCATTTTCAATTCAAAAATAGCGAATAGACAAAGGCTTCAAACAGAAGTGTGTGTAGACAAAGTCCCGATTGGGCATTTTCAATTCAAAAATAGCGAATAGACAAAGGCTTCATACAGAAGTGTGTGTCGACAAAGTCCCGATTGGGCATTTTCAATTCAAAAATAGCGAATAGACAAAGGCTTCAAACAGAAGTGTGTGTCGACAAAGTCCCGATTGGGCATTTTCAATTCAAAAATAGCGAATAGACAAAGGCTTCAAACAGAAGTGTGTGTCGACAAAGTCCCGATTGGGCATTTTCAAATCGAAAATAGCCGATAGACAAAGGCTTCATACAGAAGTGTGTGTCGACAAAGTCCCGATTGGGCATTTTCAAATCGAAAATAGCCGATAGACAAAGGCTTCAAACAGAAGTGTGTGTCGACAAAGTCCCGATTGGGCATTTTCAATTCAAAAATAGCGAATAGACAAAGGCTTCATACAGAAGTGTGTGTCGACAAAGTCCCGATTGGGCATTTTCAAATCGAAAATAGCCAATAGACAAAGGCTTCATACAGAAGTGTGTGTCGACAAAGTCCCGATTGGGCATTTTCAATTCAAAAATAGCCAATAGACAAAGGCTTCAAACAGAAGTGTGTGTCGACAAAGTCCCGATTGGGAATTTTCAATTCAAAAATAGCCAATAGACAAAGGCTTCAAACAGAAGTGTGTGTCGACAAAGTCCCGATTGGGCATTTTCAAATCGAAAATAGCCAATAGACAAAGGCTTCATACAGAAGTGTGTGTCGACAAAGTCCCGATTGGGCATTTTCAATTCAAAAATAGCCAATAGACAAAGGCTTCAAACAGAAGTGTGTGTCGACAAAGTCCCGATTGGGCATTTTCAAATCGAAAATAGCCAATAGACAAAGGCTTCATACAGAAGTGTGTGTCGACAAAGTCCCGATTGGGCATTTTCAAATCGAAAATAGCCGATAGACAAAGACTTCATACAGAAGTGTGTGTCGACAAAGTCCCGATTGGGCATTTTCAATTCAAAAATAGCCAATAGACAAAGGCTTCAAACAGAAGTGTGTGTCGACAAAGTCCCGATTGGGCATTTTCAATTCAAAAATAGCGAATAGACAAAGGCTTCATACAGAAGTGTGTGTCGACAAAGTCCCGATTGGGCATTTTCAAATCGAAAATAGCCAATAGACAAAGGCTTCATACAGAAGTGTGTGTCGACAAAGTCCCGATTGGGCATTTTCAATTCAAAAATAGCCAATAGACAAAGGCTTCAAACAGAAGTGTGTGTCGACAAAGTCCCGATTGGGCATTTTCAATTCAAAAATAGCGAATAGACAAAGGCTTCATACAGAAGTGTGTGTCGACAAAGTCCCGATTGGGCATTTTCAATTCAAAAATAGCCAATAGACAAAGGCTTCAAACAGAAGTGTGTGTCGACAAAGTCCCGATTGGGCATTTTCAATTCAAAAATAGCGAATAGACAAAGGCTTCATACAGAAGTGTGTGTCGACAAAGTCCCGATTGGGCATTTTCAATTCAAAAATAGCCAATAGACAAAGGCTTCAAACAGAAGTGTGTGTCGACAAAGTCCCGATTGGGCATTTTCAATTCAAAAATAGCGAATAGACAAAGGCTTCATACAGAAGTGTGTGTCGACAAAGTCCCGATTGGGCATTTTCAAATCGAAAATAGCCAATAGACAAAGGCTTCAAACAGAAGTGTGTGTCGACAAAGTCCCGATTGGGCATTTTCAATTCAAAAATAGCGAATAGACAAAGGCTTCATACAGAAGTGTGTGTCGACAAAGTCCCGATTGGGCATTTTCAAATCGAAAATAGCCGATAGACAAAGACTTCATACAGAAGTGTGTGTCGACAAAGTCCCGATTGGGCATTTTCAATTCAAAAATAGCCAATAGACAAAGGCTTCAAACAGAAGTGTGTGTCGACAAAGTCCCGATTGGGCATTTTCAAATCGAAAATAGCCGATAGACAAAGACTTCATACAGAAGTGTGTGTCGACAAAGTCCCGATTGGGCATTTTCAAATCGAAAATAGCCAATAGACAAAGGCTTCATACAGAAGTGTGTGTCGACAAAGTCCCGATTGGGCATTTTCAATTCAAAAATAGCCAATAGACAAAGGCTTCAAACAGAAGTGTGTGTCGACAAAGTCCCGATTGGGCATTTTCAATTCAAAAATAGCGAATAGACAAAGGCTTCATACAGAAGTGTGTGTCGACAAAGTCCCGATTGGGCATGTTCAATTCAAAAATAGCCAATAGACAAAGGCTTCAAACAGAAGTGTGTGTCGACAAAGTCCCGATTGGGCATTTTCAATTCAAAAATAGCGAATAGACAAAGGCTTCATACAGAAGTGTGTGTCGACAAAGTCCCGATTGGGCATTTTCAAATCGAAAATAGCCAATAGACAAAGGCTTCAAACAGAAGTGTGTGTCGACAAAGTCCCGATTGGGCATTTTCAATTCAAAAATAGCGAATAGACAAAGGCTTCATACAGAAGTGTGTGTCGACAAAGTCCCGATTGGGCATTTTCAATTCAAAAATAGCCAATAGACAAAGGCTTCAAACAGAAGTGTGTGTCGACAAAGTCCCGATTGGGCATTTTCAATTCAAAAATAGCGAATAGACAAAGGCTTCATACAGAAGTGTGTGTCGACAAAGTCCCGATTGGGCATTTTCAAATCGAAAATAGCCGATAGACAAAGACTTCATACAGAAGTGTGTGTCGACAAAGTCCCGATTGGGCATTTTCAATTCAAAAATAGCCAATAGACAAAGGCTTCAAACAGAAGTGTGTGTCGACAAAGTCCCGATTGGGCATTTTCAATTCAAAAATAGCGAATAGACAAAGGCTTCATACAGAAGTGTGTGTCGACAAAGTCCCGATTGGGCATTTTCAAATCGAAAATAGCCGATAGACAAAGACTTCATACAGAAGTGTGTGTCGACAAAGTCCCGATTGGGCATTTTCAATTCAAAAATAGCCAATAGACAAAGGCTTCAAACAGAAGTGTGTGTCGACAAAGTCCCGATTGGGCATTTTCAATTCAAAAATAGCGAATAGACAAAGGCTTCATACAGAAGTGTGTGTCGACAAAGTCCCGATTGGGCATTTTCAAATCGAAAATAGCCGATAGACAAAGGCTTCATACAGAAGTGTGTGTCGACAAAGTCCCGATTGGGCATTTTCAAATCGAAAATAGCCGATAGACAAAGGCTTCATACAGAAGTGTGTGTCGACAATGTCCCGATTGGGCATTTTCAAATCGAAAATAGCCGATAGACAAAGGCTTCATACAGAAGTGTGTGTCGACAAAGTCCCGATTGGGCATCTTCAAATCGAAAATAGCCGATAGACAAAGGCTTCATACAGAAGTGTGTGTCGACAAAGTCCCGATTGGGCATTTTCAAATCGAAAATAGCCGATAGACAAAGGCTTCATACAGAAGTGTGTGTCGACAAAGTCCCGATTGGGCATTTTCAAATCGAAAATAGCCGATAGACAAAGGCTTCATACAGAAGTGTGTGTCGACAAAGTCCCGATTGGGCATTTTCAAATCGAAAATAGCCGATAGACAAAGGCTTCATACAGAAGTGTGTGTCGACAAAGTCCCGATTGGGCATTTTCAAATCGAAAATAGCCGATAGACAAAGGCTTCATACAGAAGTGTGTGTCGACAAAGTCCCGATTGGGCATTTTCAAATCGAAAATAGCCGATAGACAAAGGCTTCATACAGAAGTGTGTGTCGACAAAGTCCCGATTGGGCATTTTCAAATCGAAAATAGCCGATAGACAAAGGCTTCATACAGAAGTGTGTGTCGACAAAGTCCCGATTGGGCATCTTCAAATCGAAAATAGCCGATAGACAAAGGCTTCATACAGAAGTGTGTGTCGACAAAGTCCCGATTGGGCATTTTCAAATCGAAAATAGCCGATAGACAAAGGCTTCATACAGAAGTGTGTGTCGACAAAGTCCCGATTGGGCATTTTCAATTCAAAAATAGCCGATAGACAAAGGCTTCATACAGAAGTGTGTGTCGACAAAGTCCCGATTGGGCATTTTCAAATCGAAAATAGCCGATAGACAAAGGCTTCATACAGAAGTGTGTGTCGACAATGTCCCGATTGGGCATTTTCAATTCAAAAATAGCCGATAGACAAAGGCTTCATACAGAAGTGTGTGTCGACAAAGTCCCGATTGGGCATCTTCAAATCGAAAATAGCCGATAGACAAAGGCTTCATACAGAAGTGTGTGTCGACAAAGTCCCGATTGGGCATTTTCAAATCGAAAATAGCCGATAGACAAAGGCTTCATACAGAAGTGTGTGTAGACAAAGTCCCGATTGGGCATTTTCAAATCGAAAATAGCCGATAGACAAAGGCTTCATACAGAAGTGTGTGTCGACAAAGTCCCGATTGGGCATCTTCAAATCGAAAATAGCCGATAGACAAAGGCTTCATACAGAAGTGTGTGTCGACAAAGTCCCGATTGGGCATTTTCAATTCAAAAATAGCCAATAGACAAAGGCTTCAAACAGAAGTGTGTGTCGACAAAGTCCCGATTGGGCATTTTCAAATCGAAAATAACCGATAGACAAAGGCTTCATATAGAAGTGTGTGTCGACAAAGTCCCGATTGGGCATTTTCAAATCGAAAATAGCCGATAGACAAAGGCTTCATACAGAAGTGTGTGTCGACAAAGTCCCGATTGGGCATTTTCAATTCAAAAATAGCCAATAGACAAAGGCTTCAAACAGAAGTGTGTGTCGACAAAGTCCCGATTGGGCATTTTCAAATCGAAAATAGCCAATAGACAAAGGCATCATACAGAAGTGTGTGTCGACAAAGTCCCGATTGGGCATTTTCAAATCGAAAATAGCCGATAGACAAAGGCTTCATACAGAAGTGTGTGTCGACAAAGTCCCGATTGGGCATTTTCAATTCAAAAATAGCGAATAGACAAAGGCTTCATACAGAAGTGTGTGTCGACAAAGTCCCGATTGGGCATTTTCAAATCGAAAATAGCCGATAGACAAAGGCTTCATACAGAAGTGTGTGTCGACAAAGTCCCGATTGGGCATTTTCAAATCGAAAATAGCCGATAGACAAAGGCTTCATACAGAAGTGTGTGTCGACAAAGTCCCGATTGGGCATTTTCAATTCAAAAATAGCGAATTTACAAAGGCTTCATACAGAAGTGTGTGTCGACAAAGTCCCGATTGGGCATTTTCAATTCAAAAATAGCGAATTTACAAAGGCTTCATACAGAAGTGTGTGTCGACAAAGTCCCGATTGGGCATTTTCAATTCAAAAATAGCGAATTTACAAAGGCTTCATACAGAAGTGTGTGTCGACAAAGTCCCGATTGGGCATTTTCAAATCGAAAATAGCCGATAGACAAAGGCTTCAAACAGAAGTGTGTGTCGACAAAGTCCCGATTGGGCATTTTCAAATCGAAAATAGCCGATAGACAAAGGCTTCATACAGAAGTGTGTGTCGACAAAGTCTCGATTGGGCATTTTCAATTCAAAAATAGCGAATTTACAAAGGCTTCATACAGAAGTGTGTGTCGACAAAGTCCCGATTGGGCATTTTCAAATCGAAAATAGCCGATAGACAAAGGCTTCAAACAGAAGTGTGTGTCGACAAAGTCCCGATTGGGCATTTTCAAATCGAAAATAGCCGATAGACAAAGGCTTCATACAGAAGTGTGTGTCGACAAAGTCTCGATTGGGCATTTTCAATTCAAAAATAGCGAATTTACAAAGGCTTCATACAGAAGTGTGTGTCGACAAAGTCCCGATTGGGCATTTTCAAATCGAAAATAGCCGATAGACAAAGGCTTCATATAGAAGTGTGTGTCGACAAAGTCCCGATTGGGCATTTTCAAATCGAAAATAGCCGATAGACAAAGGCTTCATACAGAAGTGTGTGTCGACAAAGTCCCGATTGGGCATTTTCAATTCAAAAATAGCGAATTTACAAAGGCTTCATACAGAAGTGTGTGTCGACAAAGTCCCGATTGGGCATTTTCAATTCAAAAATAGCGAATTTACAAAGGCTTCATACAGAAGTGTGTGTCGACAAAGTCCCGATTGGGCATTTTCAAATCGAAAATAGCCGATAGACAAAGGCTTCAAACAGAAGTGTGTGTCGACAAAGTCCCGATTGGGCATTTTCAAATCGAAAATAGCCGATAGACAAAGGCTTCATACAGAAGTGTGTGTCGACAAAGTCTCGATTGGGCATTTTCAATTCAAAAATAGCGAATTTACAAAGGCTTCATACAGAAGTGTGTGTCGACAAAGTCCCGATTGGGCATTTTCAAATCGAAAATAGCCGATAGACAAAGGCTTCAAACAGAAGTGTGTGTCGACAAAGTCCCGATTGGGCATTTTCAAATCGAAAATAGCCGATAGACAAAGGCTTCATACAGAAGTGTGTGTCGACAAAGTCTCGATTGGGCATTTTCAATTCAAAAATAGCGAATTTACAAAGGCTTCATACAGAAGTGTGTGTCGACAAAGTCCCGATTGGGCATTTTCAAATCGAAAATAGCCGATAGACAAAGGCTTCAAACAGAAGTGTGTGTCGACAAAGTCCCGATTGGGCATTTTCAAATCGAAAATAGCCGATAGACAAAGGCTTCATACAGAAGTGTGTGTCGACAAAGTCTCGATTGGGCATTTTCAATTCAAAAATAGCGAATTTACAAAGGCTTCATACAGAAGTGTGTGTCGACAAAGTCCCGATTGGGCATTTTCAAATCGAAAATAGCCGATAGACAAAGGCTTCAAACAGAAGTGTGTGTCGACAAAGTCCCGATTGGGCATTTTCAAATCGAAAATAGCCGATAGACAAAGGCTTCATACAGAAGTGTGTGTCGACAAAGTCTCGATTGGGCATTTTCAATTCAAAAATAGCGAATTTACAAAGGCTTCATACAGAAGTGTGTGTCGACAAAGTCCCGATTGGGCATTTTCAAATCGAAAATAGCCGATAGACAAAGGCTTCAAACAGAAGTGTGTGTCGACAAAGTCCCGATTGGGCATTTTCAAATCGAAAATAGCCGATAGACAAAGGCTTCATACAGAAGTGTGTGTCGACAAAGTCTCGATTGGGCATTTTCAATTCAAAAATAGCGAATTTACAAAGGCTTCATACAGAAGTGTGTGTCGACAAAGTCCCGATTGGGCATTTTCAAATCGAAAATAGCCGATAGACAAAGGCTTCATACAGAAGTGTGTGTCGACAAAGTCCCGATTGGGCATTTTCAATTCAAAAATAGCGAATAGACAAAGGCTTCATACAGAAGTGTGTGTCGATAAAGTCCCGATTGGGCATTTTCAAATCGAAAATAGCCGATAGACAAAGGCTTCAAACAGAAGTGTGTGTCGACAAAGTCCCGATTGGGCATTTTCAAATCGAAAATAGCCGATAGACAAAGGCTTCATACAGAAGTGTGTGTCGACAAAGTCCCGATTGGGCATTTTCAATTCAAAAATAGCGAATTTACAAAGGCTTCATACAGAAGTGTGTGTCGACAAAGTCCCGATTGGGCATTTTCAATTCAAAAATAGCGAATAGACAAAGGCTTCATACAGAAGTGTGTGTCGACAAAGTCCCGATTGGGCATTTTCAATTCAAAAATAGCGAATAGACAAAGGCTTCATACAGAAGTGTGTGTCGACAAAGTCCCGATTGGGCATTTTCAATTCAAAAATAGCCAATAGACAAAGGCTTCAAACAGAAGTGTGTGTCGACAAAGTCCCGATTGGGCATTTTCAAATCGAAAATAGCCGATAGACAAAGGCTTCATACAGAAGTGTGTGTCGACAAAGTCCCGATTGGGCATTTTCAATTCAAAAATAGCGAATTTACAAAGGCTTCATACAGAAGTGTGTGTCGACAAAGTCCCGATTGGGCATTTTCAATTCAAAAATAGCGAATAGACAAAGGCTTGATACAGAAGTGTGTGTCGACAAAGTCCCGATTGGGCATTTTCAAATCGAAAATAGCCGATAGACAAAGGCTTCATACAGAAGTGTGTGTCGACAAAGTCCCGATTGGGCATTTTCAATTCAAAAATAGCCGATAGACAAAGGCTTCAAACAGAAGTGTGTGTCGACAAAGTCCCGATTGGGCATTTTCAATTCAAAAATAGCGAATAGACAAAGGCTTCAAACAGAAGTGTGTGTCGACAAAGTCCCGATTGGGCATTTTCAATTCAAAAATAGCGAATAGACAAAGGCTTCAAACAGAAGTGTGTGTCGACAAAGTCCCGATTGGGTATTTTCAATTCAAAAATAGCGAATAGACAAAGGCTTCAAACAGAAGTGTGTGTCGACAAAGTCCCGATTGGGCATTTTCAATTCAAAAATAGCCAATAGACAAAGGCTTCATACAGAAGTGTGTGTCGACAAAGTCCCGATTGGGCATTTTCAATTCAAAAATAGCGAATAGACAAAGGCTTCAAACAGAAGTGTGTGTCGACAAAGTCCCGATTGGGTATTTTCAATTCAAAAATAGCGAATAGACAAAGGCTTCATACAGAAGTGTGTGTCGACAAAGTCCCGATTGGGCATTTTCAATTCAAAAATAGCCAATAGACAAAGGCTTCAAACAGAAGTGTGTGTCGACAAAGTCCCGATTGGGCATTTTCAATTCAAAAATAGCGAATAGACAAAGGCTTCAAACAGAAGTGTGTGTAGACAAAGTCCCGATTGGGCATTTTCAATTCAAAAATAGCGAATAGACAAAGGCTTCAAACAGAAGTGTGTGTCGACAAAGTCCCGATTGGGCATTTTCAATTCAAAAATAGCGAATAGACAAAGGCTTCAAACAGAAGTGTGTGTCGACAAAGTCCCGATTGGGCATTTTCAATTCAAAAATAGCGAATAGACAAAGGCTTCAAACAGAAGTGTGTGTCGACAAAGTCCCGATTGGGCATTTTCAATTCAAAAATAGCGAATAGACAAAGGCTTCAAACAGAAGTGTGTGTCGACAAAGTCCCGATTGGGCATTTTCAATTCAAAAATAGCGAATAGACAAAGGCTTCATACAGAAGTGTGTGTCGACAAAGTCCCGATTGGGCATTTTCAAATCGAAAATAGCGAATAGACAAAGGCTTCATACAGAAGTGTGTGTCGACAAAGTCCCGATTGGGCATTTTCAAATCGAAAATAGCCAATAGACAAAGGCTTCATACAGAAGTGTGTGTCGACAAAGTCCCGATTGGGCATTTTCAATTCAAAAATAGCCAATAGACAAAGGCTTCAAACAGAAGTGTGTGTCGACAAAGTCCCGATTGGGCATTTTCAATTCAAAAATAGCCAATAGACAAAGGCTTCAAACAGAAGTGTGTGTCGACAAAGTCCCGATTGGGCATTTTCAAATCGAAAATAGCCAATAGACAAAGGCTTCATACAGAAGTGTGTGTCGACAAAGTCCCGATTGGGCATTTTCAATTCAAAAATAGCCAATAGACAAAGGCTTCAAACAGAAGTGTGTGTCGACAAAGTCCCGATTGGGCATTTTCAAATCGAAAATAGCCAATAGACAAAGGCTTCATACAGAAGTGTGTGTCGACAAAGTCCCGATTGGGCATTTTCAAATCGAAAATAGCCGATAGACAAAGACTTCATACAGAAGTGTGTGTCGACAAAGTCCCGATTGGGCATTTTCAATTCAAAAATAGCCAATAGACAAAGGCTTCAAACAGAAGTGTGTGTCGACAAAGTCCCGATTGGGCATTTTCAATTCAAAAATAGCGAATAGACAAAGGCTTCATACAGAAGTGTGTGTCGACAAAGTCCCGATTGGGCATTTTCAAATCGAAAATAGCCAATAGACAAAGGCTTCATACAGAAGTGTGTGTCGACAAAGTCCCGATTGGGCATTTTCAATTCAAAAATAGCCAATAGACAAAGGCTTCAAACAGAAGTGTGTGTCGACAAAGTCCCGATTGGGCATTTTCAATTCAAAAATAGCGAATAGACAAAGGCTTCATACAGAAGTGTGTGTCGACAAAGTCCCGATTGGGCATTTTCAATTCAAAAATAGCCAATAGACAAAGGCTTCAAACAGAAGTGTGTGTCGACAAAGTCCCGATTGGGCATTTTCAATTCAAAAATAGCGAATAGACAAAGGCTTCATACAGAAGTGTGTGTCGACAAAGTCCCGATTGGGCATTTTCAAATCGAAAATAGCCAATAGACAAAGGCTTCAAACAGAAGTGTGTGTCGACAAAGTCCCGATTGGGCATTTTCAATTCAAAAATAGCGAATAGACAAAGGCTTCATACAGAAGTGTGTGTCGACAAAGTCCCGATTGGGCATTTTCAAATCGAAAATAGCCGATAGACAAAGACTTCATACAGAAGTGTGTGTCGACAAAGTCCCGATTGGGCATTTTCAATTCAAAAATAGCCAATAGACAAAGGCTTCAAACAGAAGTGTGTGTCGACAAAGTCCCGATTGGGCATTTTCAATTCAAAAATAGCGAATAGACAAAGGCTTCATACAGAAGTGTGTGTCGACAAAGTCCCGATTGGGCATTTTCAAATCGAAAATAGCCAATAGACAAAGGCTTCATACAGAAGTGTGTGTCGACAAAGTCCCGATTGGGCATTTTCAATTCAAAAATAGCCAATAGACAAAGGCTTCAAACAGAAGTGTGTGTCGACAAAGTCCCGATTGGGCATTTTCAATTCAAAAATAGCGAATAGACAAAGGCTTCATACAGAAGTGTGTGTCGACAAAGTCCCGATTGGGCATTTTCAAATCGAAAATAGCCGATAGACAAAGACTTCATACAGAAGTGTGTGTCGACAAAGTCCCGATTGGGCATTTTCAATTCAAAAATAGCCAATAGACAAAGGCTTCAAACAGAAGTGTGTGTCGACAAAGTCCCGATTGGGCATTTTCAATTCAAAAATAGCGAATAGACAAAGGCTTCATACAGAAGTGTGTGTCGACAAAGTCCCGATTGGGCATTTTCAAATCGAAAATAGCCAATAGACAAAGGCTTCATACAGAAGTGTGTGTCGACAAAGTCCCGATTGGGCATTTTCAAATCGAAAATAGCCGATAGACAAAGACTTCATACAGAAGTGTGTGTCGACAAAGTCCCGATTGGGCATTTTCAATTCAAAAATAGCCAATAGACAAAGGCTTCAAACAGAAGTGTGTGTCGACAAAGTCCCGATTGGGCATTTTCAATTCAAAAATAGCGAATAGACAAAGGCTTCATACAGAAGTGTGTGTCGACAAAGTCCCGATTGGGCATTTTCAAATCGAAAATAGCCGATAGACAAAGACTTCATACAGAAGTGTGTGTCGACAAAGTCCCGATTGGGCATTTTCAATTCAAAAATAGCCAATAGACAAAGGCTTCAAACAGAAGTGTGTGTCGACAAAGTCCCGATTGGGCATTTTCAATTCAAAAATAGCGAATAGACAAAGGCTTCATACAGAAGTGTGTGTCGACAAAGTCCCGATTGGGCATTTTCAAATCGAAAATAGCCAATAGACAAAGGCTTCATACAGAAGTGTGTGTCGACAAAGTCCCGATTGGGCATTTTCAATTCAAAAATAGCCGATAGACAAAGACTTCATACAGAAGTGTGTGTCGACAAAGTCCCGATTGGGCATTTTCAATTCAAAAATAGCCAATAGACAAAGGCTTCAAACAGAAGTGTGTGTCGACAAAGTCCCGATTGGGCATTTTCAATTCAAAAATAGCGAATAGACAAAGGCTTCATACAGAAGTGTGTGTCGACAAAGTCCCGATTGGGCATTTTCAATTCAAAAATAGCCAATAGACAAAGGCTTCAAACAGAAGTGTGTGTCGACAAAGTCCCGATTGGGCATTTTCAATTCAAAAATAGCGAATAGACAAAGGCTTCATACAGAAGTGTGTGTCGACAAAGTCCCGATTGGGCATTTTCAAATCGAAAATAGCCAATAGACAAAGGCTTCAAACAGAAGTGTGTGTCGACAAAGTCCCGATTGGGCATTTTCAATTCAAAAATAGCGAATAGACAAAGGCTTCATACAGAAGTGTGTGTCGACAAAGTCCCGATTGGGCATTTTCAATTCAAAAATAGCCAATAGACAAAGGCTTCAAACAGAAGTGTGTGTCGACAAAGTCCCGATTGGGCATTTTCAATTCAAAAATAGCGAATAGACAAAGGCTTCATACAGAAGTGTGTGTCGACAAAGTCCCGATTGGGCATTTTCAAATCGAAAATAGCCGATAGACAAAGACTTCATACAGAAGTGTGTGTCGACAAAGTCCCGATTGGGCATTTTCAATTCAAAAATAGCGAATAGACAAAGGCTTCAAACAGAAGTGTGTGTCGACAAAGTCCCGATTGGGCATTTTCAATTCAAAAATAGCGAATAGACAAAGGCTTCATACAGAAGTGTGTGTCGACAAAGTCCCGATTGGGCATTTTCAAATCGAAAATAGCCAATAGACAAAGGCTTCATACAGAAGTGTGTGTCGACAAAGTCCCGATTGGGCATTTTCAATTCAAAAATAGCCAATAGACAAAGGCTTCAAACAGAAGTGTGTGTCGACAAAGTCCCGATTGGGCATTTTCAAGTCGAAAATAGCCAATAGACAAAGGCTTCATACAGAAGTGTGTGTCGACAAAGTCCCGATTGGGCATTTTCAAATCGAAAATAGCCGATAGACAAAGACTTCATACAGAAGTGTGTGTCGACAAAGTCCCGATTGGGCATTTTCAAATCGAAAATAGCCGATAGACAAAGGCTTCATACGGAAGTGTGTGTCGACAAAGTCCCGATTGGGCATTTTCAATTCAAAAATAGCGAATAGACAAAGGCTTCAAACAGAAGTGTGTGTCGACAAAGTCCCGATTGGGCATTTTCAAATCGAAAATAGCCGATAGACAAAGGCTTCATACAGAAGTGTGTGTCGACAAAGTCCCGATTGGGCATTTTCAATTCAAAAATAGCCAATAGACAAAGGCTTCAAACAGAAGTGTGTGTCGACAAAGTCCCGCATGGGCATTTTCAATTCAAAAATAGCGAATAGACAAAGGCTTCATACAGAAGTGTGTGTCGACAAAGTCCCGATTGGGCATTTTCAAATCGAATATAGCCAATAGACAAAGGCTTCATACAGAAGTGTGTGTCGACAAAGTCCCGATTGGGCATTTTCAATTCAAAAATAGCGAATAGACAAAGGCTTCAAACAGAAGTGTGTGTCGACAAAGTCCCGATTGGGCATTTTCAAATCGAAAATAGCCGATAGACAAAGGCTTCATACGGAAGTGTGTGTCGACAAAGTCCCGATTGGGCATTTTCAATTCAAAAATAGCGAATAGACAAAGGCTTCAAACAGAAGTGTGTGTCGACAAAGTCCCGATTGGGCATTTTCAAATCGAAAATAGCCAATAGACAAAGGCTTCAAACAGAAGTGTGTGTAGACAAAGTCCCGATTGGGCATTTTCAAATCGAAAATAGCCGATAGACAAAATTCCTTATTTCGGGAATTTCTTTTTCAGGATTTTATTCTTCGGGAAATCGGATTCTCCGGAAATTGTTTTCATGAAATTCATTTTCAGGATTTTATTTTTCGGGAAAATGGAACATTTTCAAATTTCGGGAAAATATTTTTCGGGAAAATATTTTTCGGGAAATTCTTGTCGGGAATTTTCGGGGACACCGATTTTGCACTGAAAAAAGTCAATCATAGTCAGCCAACTATGTCCCAAATAAGCCAGTCACTTTATTTTCACATGGGTATGCAATGAATTGACTTTCGAGTTTTACTCAGACACGTGCATAACTTGAGTTTTTGTGCCGCTTATGGTCGTACAAGCCCCTCCCAAATCTCTGAAACTATTTTGCAGCCCCCCTTCAGAATTGACAAACAGTACCAGATCATATGCGTAAGCAGAGATAATATTTCCCCCAAAGCTACTCTACCTCTTAAATTGGCTGATTTGATCAGTTGAAAACCAAAAATAATTATGCAGCACTTTCAATCTATAACAGGGGTATCAAAGCCTATAGTGTACTTTCATCACCTGGGTTGGCATGTCGTAAACCTTACGTTTTTAAAACAACTTTGTGACGTTGCCAACAAAGGTAAACAACATGGCCTTGAAAACTATGTTGTTTTCAAAATGTAGTAAACTGTTGATTTTGTGGCGAAAGATTTATTTATTGAAAAATGTTTTAAGATTATAAGAACAAGAAAAGTAAATATTAAATTTGATCGATTTCATTGTCGTTGTCGTCATCGTCAATTTCATTTGTGTGGTCTTTGATGCGCATGGAGAAATAAATATTGATGAGTTTTTTCGATGAATCTTCTGACAATCTGTTCCGCACTTCATTATGGACGAACGACCAATTGGAGAATAAACGCTCCAACTGCGCTGTAGATGCTGAAATCAGCAACAATTTCGTTGCGAAACCCGCGAGTTCTTTGTGTTGCCGATTCGCATAATACCAATACGTTTTTGGTGACGTGATTATTTTCTTGTTCAATGCGGCGAAAATTCCTTCACCTGAGGAAAATAAACGGAAAGATTCCAGGCCATCTGCGTCGAATTTCTGCAAAATATAATCCTGGACTTGGTCTTTCTGAGCTTCTGACAATTTTTGACCGCGATAAATTGGATGCAAAAAATTCGCCGTCAAAGTGGCATCGTTGAATACATTGGAAGTTTTGCAGCGATTGTTTGCAAGCGTTTGCAAATCATTTGGCGCATTTTCCAACAATTTCAGCCACATCTCGACTGCATCGGCGATGGACGATGTACTCTTTTGGCAAAAATTAATCAACTTGCCAATTGGTTCCATTATTTCGAGCATGTTTTTTGCCGATCCAATGAAATTCTCGTTGAATAACAGTTGAGTCACGACTGGAACAGGCTTTCTCGCCGCCACGTCCTCTTCAACTTCTTCTTCTTCGTCACCGGAAGCCACTTGATCATCAGCGGCGACTTTTTTCATGTACGGCACATTTTTCAAAATCGATTTGATGGCGTTGCGAGAACTGGCGAAACGAATCAATGAATATAAAACTGGTTTATTGCCTCCAGCTTTGACCAATCGAACTTCTAATTTCGGCATCTTGAAATCTTTTTGTACCGTCATCACTTTTTTTAATATGTCTGCATACTTCTTAATGGCCACGAAATCTTTGGCTAACAAATTACCGGTATGCGAATTACATGTTGTGTAAATCAATGTTTACGGTAGGTTCGATCCCATACATGTCATGTTTCGAGCATTGTCACTCACAACGGCGCATATTTCAGCATTGAATCGTTCTTTCGCCAAAGCAACCGATTTCATGACAATGTCCACCAAACTATCACCGGTTTCACGATCGTTAGACATATCGAATGATTCAAGAAATAGTTTCTGATCATCTGTTGTTGCCAACATAGTCACGACGTTGTTTCGATTGGAATTTGAATTGGTCCATCCATCGATCAGCAATGCCGTGATTCTGTTCATTTGGGCTACTGTGTTTATGTTCGTTTGTTCGATTTTATCATGTACTGTGTTCAAAAGGGTCGTAGCGATCTTCTTGAGATTCGGAGGTGTATACGCTGGGCGCAATGAGTTGACGAATTTCTTGAAATAAATCGAATCACAAGCAACAAATGGCACGTTGCAACCATAAAAGAATTCGGCGAGCAGCTCATCGATTTTAGCATTTTCAGCAGCTGAAATTCGATCCATGAATCGACTCACTTTTGGTTGCTTTGATGGAGGTTGCAAAGATTTGTGTGTTGTGCTTGTGGACAGTGGGGAATTTGATCGGAACGACCGCGGAGAGCTTGTTTCAGTGGCTCCAAATGGTGAAGTCGGCTGTATGAATAAATGTGCAATATCGTTGAGTTAGCAAAAGTGAATTTCTGATATAATATGAAATATGATGCGATATGATATGATATATGATTATATGTAGCACCTACAGCAGATTCGATTGACATTATTGATGTGTTTGAGTCTTCAATATCTTCATTCATGTCAACAACTCGGCCACCTGTAGCTGTAGAATTATCGTCGTCATCGACAGTTGTGTTTATGTCCATAACCATATCCAAAAATGCATTGTCACCGTCAGGTTTTGCGAGAACACATTTTTTGCTTAAAAATACATTAAACATTAACATTATAGAACACATTAACAAAACCACTCAAACCATAGCCTAAAAATGTGGAAACATTTGGAAAATTAATTTACCGGTGAGCAAGCAGCCGTGCTTGTGACGTGTTTGTAAGTTGATGCGAACAATTGGTATATTTGGCAGCTAGTCTTCCACGCACATACATTTTTTCATAACCATACCAGCTGCTATGACATGGTCGTCCGCCACTCGATGTTGAAGGAGTTGGCGTATCACTATTTCCCATCATACGATCAAAAACATTCGACATAATATAATTCAATTCCACAAAATAAAAGACACTATTTGTTGCAACCACGTCACGTCAGTACAATAAATGAAAATGAATTTCGGCAAATCTGTCAATGCAGCTGAATAAGTGTTACCAACTGGCATATTGACACATGTTCAACCTCAATACTCAATAGAGTTTAACCTCAATTTTATTCATATTTAGTTTACGACATTACGACATGTAGTTAATAGGTTTACAACATGGTCTGAGTTGGCAACCTCCGAACGTTGGAAAATTGGTTGTTTTGCCAACCCAGGTCATCACCCATAAAAAAAATAGTCAATATAAATACTTTTGAAAATAATTTGAAAAATATTATATTTTAAGAGCAAATGTTAAAAATTAAACCAATAAAAAAAACCAAAATCAAAAGATCAAAAAATAATAAATTTAAGATTGGTAAACTTTAAATGGTAAACTTATAAGAGCGTAAATGTATTTATCTACATCTGCCATTAAAATAAAATACAAATACAAATATTTGTCCACATAAATAATGAATAGAAGAGGTGAAATTGTATAGCCTTGTCACAGATCTTTACGTACTTCAATTGGAATTTCAGCCGATTTCGACTCCAGCTATTATTTATTTGGTGATTTCAACATGCCTTCTATTACATGGACATCAGACGATGATACTGGCAACTTTATGCTGCCACTTGACGTGAGAAGTGAAGCTGAATAACATGTGATTGATAACCTTTATTCGTTGAATATGCTGCAAGTTAATGACTTTGACTTTGACGTTTGTAATGACAGGTCGGAAATATTTTGCGCTCTTGATATATTTTGTGATTTTTTTTAAATTTTATTTATATGTTTGTTTTGGAAAAATTATTTAATACATTTTTCGATTCATTTGGTCTCGTTTTCTTGTGTTTTGCACGAATTTGATATAGTGTTGATTCTTTTATTTGTTTTTCTTCTTCATTTCCTGCATGCTGTCTGATTGAGTGTGGTTATTGACTGAACGTGCATTGTTAGTCGGCTGTTTTCGGCCGTGCCGAGTTCAACTCATGCGTTATCAGGCTGCCGATTTTAAGAGAATTGGTAAGACGTTTCATGATAATCATCATCCGAGTCGACAGTTATTAAATATATTATCATCGTTTAATATTTTGCGCGGACAATTTGATCATTCCCATTATTGTTCAGTGTTAGTGAAAAAGGTCGGTTGTCAAACAAACGAACAGGTGCTTTATTGTTTATCGGTATTTTTTAATGTATCGCGTCGTGATTTGAATATTTTAAAAGAATCTATCGTTGAAAATACTATCGTTTGCTTAATTAAATTCGTGGATTTCAATATTTACATTCACTTCGAAAACATCGTTTTGCCATATAACCTCATTATCTTAAATAGAGTAAATAATTATTCGCGTGTTAAATCCTCGGTCAATTTCGCATCATTAGTGAGTATTAAACTAGAAAACGAAAATGCTTCATGTGATTCAGATCCTTTTTTTCAAAATCTCTTGCCCAATAACCTGGTATTTGGCTCACCTGTGGCTGATAATGTTTCAGAGACTAGTGTGCACTCACGACAGGTACCCATTCTTCGGCAACCTGTTATTCGTGTTCGTGATTGCATGCTAAATCTTGATTCTATTCTCACAAGTGAAAATGTTGCCTTGAATATTGATGACGTACATCTAGTTAATCGCAATAAATGCTTGAAAAAAATCAATTCGGTAAAAGTTCTCAATCAGTTCAAGAATAATTTCAATTTTGTTAGTGTCAATGCACAAGGAATACTTGATGCATGTCACTTCGATGAGTTGAAAGTGCTTTTGAACGGAAATTCCAATTTAAATTTAATCGCGATTACTGAAACTTGGCTTCGTTCCAGTAATACAAATAAATCCATTGATATCAGGAAGGAATATCTTCCTGGTTACAAAATTATTCGTTCTGATCGCAAGTCAACATCCGGTGATAAAAACAAGGGTGGTGGCGCTGCGATTTATGTTTTGAAAAATCTCAAAACTAAAGTAGTGTTAAATTCGTCTAAGGATAATGCCCAAATCGAGAAAATTGAGTTTCTATTTGTTGAAATCTTCACTCGTATGTCAAAAATTATTTTCGGTGCTGTTTATCGTGCTCCACGATGCAATGCGGAAAATACCCGTAAATTATTTGATCTAATAAGCGCTAGTTTTGCTCACGAGCAAAACGTGATCATCACTGGCGACTTCAATATTAATTTATTAAATAACTCAAACCTAGCTTCGGTTTTAAATACAAATTTTACTCTAAACTTTGATCTAATTAATGATATTTGTCCCACACATTGGTGGCCGGGAAAAATACCATCGAAAATTGATTTAATTTTTGCAAATAACCCCGCGCGCGTAAAATTCTTCGGGCATTTTCCGTCGGGTATTTCTTTTCATGACTTGTTGTTGTGCTCATTCAACATCAAAACTGAAAAGATCGATAAAAATATTGTCATCAGTGGTAGAAAGTTCAATGATATCATTGCCATCGAATTGAATGATTGCACTGAATTGATGAATTGGAATCTTATCCGTCATCGAAATGTCGATGATATGGTTAAAACACTTAATGACAATGTTCTGAATCTACTTAATCGCTTCGCTCCCCTTAAATCGTGTCGCGTTCGTCATGGGAGTATGACTTTTCTTATCAATAATGATATTAAACAGGCTATGGTTGAAAGGAATGCTGCCTATAAGGATTGTAAAAGAAACAATCCTCGTGATGCAGTTACTCATCAACAGTTGCTTGATATCTATAAGAAAAAAGCCAATAGAGTCAAGTCACTGATCAACAGTAGTAAAAAGAAGTCAACTGTCGAGAGCTTCAATAATTATTGGCATTATAATGCCAACTCCATTCGTTCCAAGTAGAGTGTTATTGAGTCGCTCGGTTGATGCAAAACTAGCAAGGATGACAGTAATGAATCTGAAATTCTAGACAACTTCAATTTGAATGACATCAATGGTTTCTTCGCTTCAATCCACTCTTCTGATGGGGCCGATTTGGGCAATTTGTCACTTCCTACTAATATAAATTCTACTTTCTCGTTCCGAAAAATTACCATTGATCAATTTTTTACCACATTCAAAAAAATTAAGAGTAATGCAATCGGCAACGATGGCATCCCTCTTAAATTTCTTAGCTTAATTATTCCAAAAATAGCCCAACATATTGTTTTCATTTTTAATTATTGCATTTCTCATAGTATTTATCCAGCTGATTGGAATAAAGTCATTATTAAACCTCTCAATAAAGTACCAAGTCCTCAAACCATTTCTGAATATAGACCTAAACATATCAGAGAGTATCAGATCTTCGTTGAGTCGTAAAAAAGTTGTAATTTTCGTTTCACTTGATATTAAAAGCGCGTTTCCATCAGTTCCTCATGATGCTCTTCTAAAAGTTTGTGAATCATACGGTTTTTCTAATGATTCGGTTGAATTAATTAAAACGATTTACAGTAATATTAAACAGAAAGTTAAAGTTGGTGACCACGAGTCAGATTTTGTTTCAATTAATAATGGAGTTCTTCAAGGTAGTAATTTTGGTCAGACTTTCTTCTCCCTATATTTTAATGATACTCTCAATATGCTTGAAAATATGACTGGCCATTTGTTCGCGGATGATTGTCAAGCACATCTTGAAGTCGATTTTAATCAAATTAATAGCGGGATTATGGTAGTAGTTACATATGGTTGGGGTGCACACAGCACTCAAAATCAAACACATCGTGATCTCGTCGCTGATAACGACAAGATCAGATACATTTACGGATTAAAACGTAATGTTCATGTAACTGAATATCGTGAGCGTCTGAATGGATTGACCCCTGAAAGCAGAGCTAAACTGCATTCGGCGATCGTGATGTTCAAGCAGTTGTCAAATTGTTCACCCGGGTATCTGAATCACATGTTCGTAAAAAACGGTGAATCGTCGCGGTATCCCGACGACCTTCGTGTAAATTTCAATCCGCGTACTGCATTTGATACCCGTGCATTCAGATTTTCGGCAATAAATTTTTGGAATAGTATACCGGTTGATATTAGAAATTCGAAATCTTTGATATCGTTTAAAAATAGCTTGAAGCATCTGTTGCGTGCCGGTCAATAAATCGTATTTATCGTATTAAATTTACTCATGTAGCGAATTCTCGGATTGATGTCATGAGATTTCTTACCAATTAATTAATTATAATACTAGTACTTGTATACCATTTTTCATTTTTCATTTTCATTTGCTTAATCATTGATGTTAACGTATTTTAATTGCAAAGAATCATAATTGTATTTTCCCCTGGCTCTCCATCACGGTTGTTAAAAAGATGCGCGAGTGAATTATAATTGCCTATGCACACTATTTTCAATCGATCGCTGGAAACCTCCTCTTTTCCGAGTGCATGGAAATTATCCAATGTAAGGCCAATCTTCAAAAAGGGCTCTTGATGTGATGTAAAAAATTATAGATGCATTGCTAAGCTTTCTTTATTGCCAAAAAGTTTCGAGGCAATTGTTTGCAATCATATTGCCTTCCACGCGAAGTCACTTTTTCCGGACGAGCAACATGGCTTTGTTAAACACAGATCGAACGTCACGAATCTTTTGTTGTTCTCGACTTTCTCATTAAATGAATTAGAGGCGGGAAGACAAGT
Organism: Obolodiplosis robiniae; assembly: GCA_028476595.1. Taxonomy (NCBI): domain Eukaryota; kingdom Metazoa; phylum Arthropoda; class Insecta; order Diptera; family Cecidomyiidae; genus Obolodiplosis; species Obolodiplosis robiniae. The sequence goes on from JAOPHN010000010.1 coordinate 47,638, forward strand.
CGACACAATTTACAATGACTTTAGCAAAGCTTTTGACAAAGTGCACCATGACATTCTATGCAATAAGTTTAATAGACTTGGTTTTTCCCCTGGCTGGGTGAAATGGATCGAGTCATACTTGACGGACAGATGGCAAAGAGTTTCCATTGACAATATTCTCTCTTATGCCTTCAAAGCAGGCTCGGGCGTCCCAGCCGGCAGTCATTTGGGCCCTTTACTTTTCATTTTATTCATAAGTGACATCGGATCATACATTAAATACAGTTGATTCCTGTTATACGCCGATGATCTTAAACTATTCAAATCAATAAGTTCCGAAGCAGACTGTATTTTACTTCAAGCAGACATTGATGCTTAGCATTTTCGTATACCCGTCGAAAAGTAGCATTCGAGTTTACCTACATAATCAATGGTAATCCTTTGATCAAACCAAGCGAAATTGTTGACCATGGAGTCACATTCGACAGCACTCTTTCTTTTGCTGCCCACATTAATAAAACGATAGCAAGGGGAACAGCTATGCTTGGCTTCATTATGAGATGTGTACGTGAATTCAAAGACCCGTACACTTTTAAGAGCTTCCGTGATTAATTTTAATATTCGAATCAGAAGGCGGAATCAATCAAATTTCATTTATGTTGATGCGCATCGTACAAATTATGGTCTGAATCAACCATTGGCAAGAATGAGTCGCATCTACAATCAACTCTCAAGAGTGATTGATTTTAATATGAGCATCTCAAGTGTACGTATGGCAGCTGCAAATTTCTTTGGAAATAACCTCGAACTATATAAAGGGTTTTCCAATAGGGACCTGACAGGTTTGAACGTTCACTGTGAGCGGACCCTTAAACCAATTTCCAAAGTGTCAATGTCAAAATATTCAGTAAAGTCAACATTTTCATCATGATGAAGTACACGATCGAACAACGTTTAAAAATAATTAAAATTTACTACCAAAATTCCGGGTCGGTGAATGCAAATTTAAGAGCGTTAACGTCAATTTTTGGTCGTAATAATCGTCCCAGTAGACAAGCAATTCATAGTCTAGTGAACAAATTTGAGTCTGAATATTCGCTGTTGGATTTTCCCGTACCAGTGAGACTACGAGTGTTGGAATAATCAAGAATCCATTGAATTATTGATCACATAAATTTCAGTTTGTAGTCGATATTGAAATAAAATTCTCTTCACTTCTATTTCAATCATTATACAATAAACGTCTAAATAAAATTGTTCCGACTCTTATTTTTATGGGTTATTGGTTATGGGCCATCATTTTTTAAGAGTTAGGGTATTATTGGTAATTTATTAAAATGGAAATGAAAGTCCAAGTGATGAAGCTGAACAACAAAAACTATCATAATTGGAAGTTTAAGATGGAGTTATTATTGATCAAGGAGAAAGTTTGGTCTACAGTCTCACAAGAAGTTCCGGACGAAGACTCATCAACTTACTCAACTTGGAGTGAAAATAACAATACTGCACGAGCTTTAATCGGTCTCAACGTTGAAGACAGTCAGCTAAGTTACATTCGTAGTGAAAAGACGGCTAGGGGTGCTTGGAATGCTCTTAAAAGTATTTATGAAAACGATTCTGTCGTCAATCTAGTCACTTTGATACGCGAAATGTATGCAACGAAAATGGATGAAGGAGATGACCTTCAAACGCATTTGGACAAGCTCAGCAATTTGTTCGAAAAAATCAAAGATTTGGGTGAGAAGTTATCCGAAACGATGAAAATCGGGATAATTTTGAGTAGTTTGCCGACAAGCTGGAGTACACTGGTTACTGCGTTGGAAGTGAGAAAGAAGGAAGAATTGAAAATGTCGCTGGTTCTGTCGAATCTATCAGATGAAGAGACACGACGAAAAATCAATCCAACCCAGAAGGACGATAAAATACTCAAAATGAGCGGAAAACAGCCATACAATCAATGGGAAAACCCAAGCACATCTGGAGAACGAAAGAAAGTGAATATATTTTGTTTTTTCTGCAAGAAACGTAATCATATCATGAAAGATTGTAACAAGGTCAAGGAGTACAGCGTAAGAAATAAAGCAAATTCGATGACTGAACACGATTTAAATGATGAAGAAGACTACCTTTTCACTTTGTCAAACGTGACAAACGAAGAAATTCAATATTCAATTCAATCGAATAATGTCGAATGGACATTAGATTCGGGTGCTACATGTCACATTTCAAACGATGAAAATCAATTTCAAGAAATGATGAGCTTAACAGAGAAGAAAGTCAAAGTTGCCAATGGTGTCAAGGTCGATGCTACAGGAAGAGGCGTTTGCAGACTTCAACTGAAGGATGAGAATGGAGCAGTATCAAATGCGAAATTGACCGATGTGCTGTTTGTTCCAGAGATCAAAGGCAACTTTATCTCAATTCGAAAGCTGACACAGAAGGGATTCAATGTCAATTTTCATAACGATAAAGCTGACATCATTTTCACCGGAAAGGTGATCACAACAGCAAAAATCAAAGACGAATTATATAAACTTACTGATCAAGTGTATGCAATGAAAGAAATTCAAAATAAAAAGCAATGTATACATTATTATCATCGAGTTTTCGGACATAGAAATATTGAATCCATCAAGAGAATGATTAACACGAAGATGGTGACTGGGATCGAATTCAAAAACTGTAACAATTGTCAATCGGAGTGTGAAGTGTGTTTAGAATCGAAAATGACACGAAAAAGCTTCAAAAAGGAAAGAGCAACGATTGCTAAGCAGTGTTTCGATTTAATTCATACGGATATTTGTGGTCCTATGAGAACTTTGACTCATACCAACCGAAAATACATTTTAACATTCATCGATGATTATTCACGCTATACGAAGATTTATCTATTAAGAGAAAAATCCGAAGTGAATGAAAAATTGATTCAATATGTTACGCTGCTGAAAAATCAGTTCAATCGAAAACCAAAGCGATTCAATTCAGACAGAGGAGGCGAATATACAAGTTTGTCATTACAAGAATATTTCAATAGTGAAGGCATTGAATTTCAATACACGGCACCATATACACCACAACTTAATGGAATTGCAGAGCGGAAAAATCGTTCATTATGTGAGATGGCGCGATGCATGCTGAATGAAGCTAATTTACCACGACAGTTCTGGGGAGAAGCTGTGATGACAGCAAACTATATGCAAAATAGGATGGAGACTTCAAGAATCAACAAAACACCATATGAAATGATATTCAAGATGAAACCGCGAGTCAAGGACTTGCAAATATTTGGAGTGAAATGCTACGTGAAAATTCCAAATGAAAAACGCACAAAACTTGACAATTCATCGAAATCAATGATTTTGCTGGGATATGATGATTTCAATTCAAACATTTTTCGATGCTATGACAAAGAAACACGAAAAATAGTAATCAGTCGAGATGTTTCATTTATTCCAGCAAACACGATCAATAATCACGAAGTTGAAGTACATTTCAAGCGAAACGATCAAAATGAAAACTACAATGACAAGACACAGATTTCTAGCGAGAGTTCATCCAACGAGAGTTCATCTAACGAAAGTGTATCTGAAAATTCATCAAGTGAACCAACACCAGCAATACGAATTTCGTTACGCGAAAATAAAGGCATTCCACCGAAACGCTATGGATATGATGACGTCAGTGCGAGATACATGAATTGGTATAATAAGCAGAACAATGACGATCAAATCAATTCAATCATAGAGCCTCATAATTTCGAAGAAGCAAAGAGCAATGAAAACAATGACAAATGGATGAAAGCTATGAACGAGGAAATCACTGCACTGAATGAAAATCAAACATGGAAACTATGCAAATTACCAAATGACAGGAAGGCTATTGGCTGCAAATGGATATATACAGTCAAAACAAATGAAAAAGGCAAGATTGACCGTTTCAAAGCGAGGTTAGTGGCACAGGGATTTTCACAGAAGTTTGGAGTGGACTACGAAGACGTATTTGCTCCAGTTGTTAGGCAATCAACATTCAGAATTTTGCTGTCAATTGCGTCGAAAGAAAAACTGAAAATACAGCAATTTGACGTGAAAACCGCTTTTCTGAATGGAGTGATCAGTGAAACCATTTATATGAAGCAGCCTCCAGGATTCGAGGTCAAAGGCAAAGAAGATTATGTATGTCTTTTGCAACGCAGTCTATATGGATTGAAACAAGCCGCTAAAAGTTGGAATGATGCAATAAACGAAATTTTATTGGTTTATGGTTTCATTCGATGCAATTTCGACAATTGTCTCTATTACAAGAGATATGCGAATGGCGAATGGTGTTTGCTACTCATTTATGTAGATGATATACTTCTTGCCGCAACAAATAAATACGTTTACACTGAAGTCAAGGAGAATATTTCATCTGTATTCAAAATACACGAGTTAGGAGAAGTGAAATATTTTCTGAAAATCCAAGTCGATCGATCAGAAGACGGAATCTACAACATCAATCAAGAGAAATACATAAACAAAATTGTGAAAGAGTTCAATTTGGAAGATGCAAAAATATCACCAGTACCACTTGATGCTGGATATGAAAAAGAGCAATTCAACAATAAAATTTCACTAACATCAAACACACAGTATCAGAAACTCATCGGATCGTTACTTTACATCGCTTTGAATTCTCGTCCAGACATTTCAGCATCAATATCAATTTTGGCACAGAAAACAAGCCAACCAACTCAATATGACTGGAACGAACTGAAGCATGTTGTGAGATACCTCAAAGGAACAGCACAATTCAAATTGGAAATGGCTAAGACGAATGAATTCAATTTGATTGGATATGCTGATGCAAATTGGGCAGAAAATCGAGATGACAGAAAATCAAACAGTGGATATATATTCAAATTGAATGGCGGAACAATTAGCTGGAGCAGCAAAAAGCAGGCTTGTGTGGCATTGTCATCAACTGAAGCAGAGCTGATTGCACTGACTGAAGCTACAAAAGAAGCAATTTCGATACAAGGATTACTGAAAGAAATAGGACAACACATTCAAATTCCGACAGTAATTTTTGAAGACAATCAAAGTTGTCTAAAATTGATTGAAAATGTAAAAGCTTCAAACAGAACAAAACACATTGATGTTAGACATTTTTTCATCAGAGATTGTATAGATAAAAATGTAATTTTATTGAATTATTGTCCAACTGATGAAATGATTGCTGATATTATGACTAAACCATTGAACAAAATTAAATTTGAGAAATTTAGATCAATGTTAGGAATTCATGATTAAGGGGGTAGAATGTTGGAATAATCAAGAATCCATTGAATTATTGATCACATAAATTTCAGTTTGTAGTCGATATTAAAATAAAATTCTCTTCACTTCTATTTCAATCATTATACAATAAACGTCTAAATAAAATTGTTCCGACTCTTATTTCTACAACGAGTTGGTCGAAGTGCCGAGAATATTGCCGCCGTGCAAGCGTCCGTCGCAGAAAAACCAAAACAGTCGATTCCACGACGTTGTCAAGAATTGGGCATCGCTCAGACCACACTATGGCGAATATTGCGAAAGGATCTTGGTGTAGACGGCTCAGCACTACGATCACCGCCTCACATTCGCATCGAACATTCATATCTTTCTCGAATGCTCGATTTCCTTACAAAGTCCGAAACTCATCTGCCTAATGATTTTATCCAAGGGACAAATGAGTTTCGGCAATTGCATTTATGACCCGACTTCCTTTCCTTACTGCATCTGCAATGCTTAGCGATACGCATTTATGACACTCTCGTTTTTACGTCGCCTTCGTGTCCGACAGCTAATTACCCCGAACAAAGATGAAGGAACGACGCATCTTTATGATGCTCATCCGCACATCGAATGTTCGGGGCTTTTCCCTTTTCTACCTGATGAGAACTCGGGTAAACGGATTACCGACAACTCGGGATCTCGTAGATAGAGACAGCCATATCTGTCTCTATGCCTAATCGTTCTTTCTGCGTTGCATTTTTCCTAATTATCCCCACTCCAAACCTATTTCCCTTTTTACTAAAAATTATCAATTAGCAACTAAGAACCTTTTTAGAAAATAGTTTTTCAGGCAGTCGAGTATTATATTTTGTCAAGAGAACATCATAGTAAATAGAATAAATAAAATATAAAAGTATAAACAAGTGTTTCTTTTCCCTAGACTCTAAAATAACAATATCATCACATGTTATATTGGCCTACACCCTTATAAGATCATTTTTTTCGTTGATGAAAATGACCGTCACGTTACAGTCAATGGAAACCGCTACAGAGACATGTTGCAACGTTATTTCTTTGGCTAATTGCATGGGTTAGACATCAACTAGACTTTTTTTTGGGGTTACGTTAAATTATTGGTCTATGCTAACAAGCCGGCGTCGTTAGAGGAGCTCAGAGCCAATATTGAACGAGAGATTGCGGCCGTTTCCATCGAAATGTACGGCCGAGTCATCGAAAATTGGGTTCAACGAATCAACCGCTGCAAACGTGCACGTGGTGGACATATGAGCGAAGTCGAATTCCATAATTAAATGTTTTGATCGTACTTCAAGCCAATAATACAATTTTCGAAAAATCTTAAATGGTTTGCGTTTTATTCAAAAAGACATTTGTCAAGTCCTTAATGGAAAACCCTTTATTTAAATGCTGCAATGTTGTAGTTGGATATGCATCTGAGCTGAATGCGGAGATTGCGTCCCGCTCCGAGGTCGTTAGGAGCGGCGGTATCCGCTTTTCAGAACGGTTGCTTCTCTCAGTGCCTCCACCTTTTTTGTAATTCTAGTCTTTGTTTGAGGGCTTGCTTTTGTTTGTAGTGCAAGTGAGAAACTTCTTACTTTTGGTTTGGCTTTATTTCTCTCAAGTTGCTGTAAATTTATTTAAGAGAAAGACGTCTGCTCTGGTTGGAGTTTAAAGCAGAAGTGAATTCTTTATTCAAAGTAATTCTTAAACCAAGTTCTTGGTTTTCTATACAATGATGTCATGTATGATCTAATTTCCTTTATTATCCGACGTACGTGACTTTCTTCCAAACAACAAGAGCGGCGCGAATTAGCCGACTCGGTTGGAATACAAAGTTGCGCGCGTTCGGTAATTAAACTACAATGTTGCTATGTAGTAAGTAGCAGGCGACAAATGCGAGAACCGTTTGCCAATCGATTTTCCATGGTTGAACTTCTTGTTAAGTAGCCGATTGGCACGCAAGGAACGAACTAATCGATTTTCTCAAATTATGCTTGAGTTTGACAAATGGTTAGAGTTCAAAATTATCTAATTTTTCTGTTTGCTGATCTCACTCATTTCATGATATCAGGAATGAGTCACTTTACATTCGCATTCCAAACATCCCGGCCCCTGTTAAACGCTAGTTTAACCTACATATTTGTTTTTTTTTATGTGGCCCTGAATGTTAGCTCGAAATCGAAACAATGTGCCTCGGACGAGGGGAGGCCACAGAGCTCGCCCTCCCCGGGACCTGACCGGAGCTCCACAGTTGAAAACCGTTTTGAATATTGGAACCTTGAATTTGAGAGGGGGTTTTGAGTCAAAGAAGTACGAATTAGTTGAGAGAGCGAATGTTTTCGGTTTGGATGTTTTAGCTTTGAGTGATATTTTTAAAGGACAGTTCGAGGATACTCTAGGGAATTATCGCGTAATTTTGTCAGGTGTTTCTAGAGGAAGAGCTAATTGGGGCGTAGGGTTTTTGATTCACAAAAATTTAGAGTCTTCAGTAGTCAGTCATAGATTCGTCAATGAAAGATTAATGTGGATCTCGATTAAAATTGAGGGGGCAGTTTATAGATTTGTGAGCGTTTATTCGCCATGTGAAGGGGCAGATTCGGACCATTTGAACGATTTCTACATTGGTCTGAATGACGTAGTCGATAGAAAGGGTAGTGAAAGAATGATTCTATTAGGCGATTTCAATGCGAGAGTGGGTAGAAACGATCCAAATTTTTCCGGTGTACTGGGGAAATTTGGTGAAGAGTCTTCTGCGAATGGTAATGGGAAGAGATTACTCGATTTTTGCCAGAGCTCAGATTTAGTTATAACTAATTCATTTTTCAAGCACAAGAAAATTCACATGTATTCGTGGGAAAATCCTGGCCAGAATCGAAAATCTCTTCTCGATTATGTTATCGTTGAAGCAAGCTTGCGCAACACAGTTTTAAATACGAGAGTGTATAGAAGTTTTGGTTTAGACTCTGATCACAACTTGGTAGCCAGCAATCTGTGCATTAGCAAGAGCGGCGTAAGAAGCTATCAGAAGTCATCAAAAAGAGTGAAAGTGGAAAGATTGCGAGATGTGAATGTAGCGAGAGAGTTTTTAGCAAAATTAGGGGAAACATTTGCGCAAGTCGAAGTGAACGAAGCGTCTGATATTGAGTATGAATGGAATTTGTTCAAGGAAGTGATTGTAGAAGTAGCAAAAGAGTGTTGTGGCATGTTTGTAGTCAAGAATGGGAGAAAGAAGACTGAATGGTGGAATGAAGATATTAGAATTGCTGTGAAGGAAAAGAGAATGAGATGGATCCGCTGGTTGCAGAACCGAACTGATGAAAATCTGGAGTCGTATAGGGAACAAAAGCGTGTAGTGAAAATGATGGTGAAAGGAGCAAAAGAGAGAGAATGGGTGAAGTTTGGTCAGGATCTAGAAGTTGCTGGACAACAGAGGAACAAGGTATTCTGGTCAAGGGTAAAGAACATTACTAATGGTGGGAAGAAACATGCTCCTGGAGCTGTTTTGGACAAGTCGGGCAATATAGTAATGGGCAGAAAGAATGTGTTGAAACGATGGAAGGAATATTTTGATGAATTGCTGAAAGTCGAAAATGCCGATTTGGTAAATGAGAATGTTAATGGAATTGGGAATGAAGAGAGTTTGGAAGAGATTAGCATGGATGAAATTCAGATTGCAATTAATAAGTTGAGTTGGGGTAAGGCTGCGGGTGTGGATGAGATTCGATATGAATATCTGATTAGTAGTGGTTTGGTAGGTGTTCGCTGGTTACATCGTATCTTTAATTTAGCTTGGAGTGCCTCTGTTGTCCCTGAAGAATGGGGAGGCGCAGTCATTTCGCCACTTCATAAGAAAGGCAGTAATAGAGACTGCAATAACTATCGGGGGATTTCTCTATTGAGCGTTGTCGGTAAAGTATATAGTGCAATTTTGGAAAAGAGAACAAGAGCTATTGTCGAATCGCTCTTGGATGAAAATCAATCGGGTTTCCGCCCTATGCGCGGCTGTCAAGATCTAATGGAGAAATTCCTTGAAATAAATAGGGAACTGTACTTCTGTTTCGTGGATTTGCAGAAAGCATACGACTGCATTCCCAGATCTAAGTTGTGGTCATTCTTGGCCGAATATGGTGTGAATGGTTATCTTCTCAACGCGATAAAAAGTTTGTACGCAAACAGTAAAGCAGTAAGTGTGGATGGAGATTTGAGTGAATGGTTTGAAGTACGTAATGGTCTCCGACAGGGCTGTACAATTTCGCCTCTTCTATTCATTATTTATATGGACAAGCTGATCAAATCAGCCAATTTAAGGGGTAGAGTAGCTTTGGGGGGCAATATTATCTCTGCACTCGCTTACGCAGATGATACTGTTCGGAAATTCTGAAGGGGAGATGCAAAATAGTATCAAAGATTTGGAAGAGGCTTGTAAAAACTTGGGAATGACCATTAGCGATACAAAAACTCAAGTTATGCATGTGGGCAAAACTCGAAAGCCAATTCATTGCACATTGAATGGCAACTTGTTGGAACAAGTTTCCCAATTCAAATATTTGGGTTGCATCTTCTCGGAAGATGGCAAGTTTAATAAAGAGTTTGAACAGCGTAGGGTTAATGGAAATAAAGTAGTAGCGCAGCTTAGATCACACGTTTTCAATAAACGTGAATTGAGTACAGAAACAAAGATGTTGATTCACGGGTCAATCTTCAGACCAACTATTCTATATGGTAGCGAGAGCTGGATTGATTCTGAAAATTTAATTTATGATTTGGAAGTGTCTGATATGAAAGTGTTGAGAATGGTTTCGGGAGTCTCGCGCCGCGATCAGTGGGAAAACAGAATCCGAAATGAGACGATTCGGGGGGATTTAAACGTCGATTCGGTAGGAGAGGAAGCAAGAAAATCCAGACTGAGATGGTTTGGTCATGTTAAACGCATGGAAGAGGAGCGATTACCGAAACGGATTCTGTTCGCAGAAGCTGATGGGCCGAGAGGTAGGGGTAGACCACGTAGACGTTATTTAGATTCGGTTAAATATGATTTGAATGCGAGGGGATATGAATGGTGTGATGAAACTCAAAACTTGGCTCACGATCGGGGTTTGTGGAGAGGTATTGTTAGGGGTATATGAGGCATTTTGTTTCACAAAAAAGACCAGACGCTGAAAGGCATTAATGGTCTATAAATGCTTGTTGTTGTTTTGTTGTTGTTGTTGTGGCCCTGAATGTTTACAATGTCCAGAACTACCTGCCTTCTATTCTTATTACTTATTTTATTTTCTTTTTTAAAGGTTTGTTAACCCATTCATTTATTTATAACGTTTCCATTTATAGGTCCCGTTTTTTGCATTTCATCCTATTTTACTTATCTAGCAAGTGTATTTTTATTCCCACTTAAATTTCTAGATGCTTATTTATTAGATGAAATTTTTTTTTTTCCTTTTTTTTTCTTTTTAAACTCATTATCATTTGGATTTTGAGTCATACTTAATAATAGATTTCTATTCCGATTGGAGATATCTTTTATTTCCCCGAATCGTAAATAGGTAATCGTCCCAGTTTGGTAATTGGTCGATTATATATTCCATTGGTAGTTTTTATTCGGACTGATCGAACCAAGTTATCCTTTCCAGGAGAAATTTCAATAATTCGGCCCAAACTCCATTGGCTTGGAGGTAGGTTATCCTCCCTTATCAAAACCAGGTCATTTACTCCCAGGTTTGCTTCTAATTTCTGCCATTTAGATCGTTACGACAAATTTGTTAAATATTCTAGATGCCAACGATTCCAGAAATTTTGATGCATTTGTTGCACCATTTCCCATCTTTTTAGATAGGAGGTTTTTACCTCTCCTAATTCACGTGGTTCACACAATGTTATCATTGCTTCTCCAATTAGGAAGTGACCAGGGGTCAATGCACTCAGATCATTTGGATCATCTGAAATTGGTGCTATTGGTCTTGAGTTTACACAAGCCTCTATTTGTGTGAGTAACGTTGCATACTCTTCAAATGTTAAATTTTGTGCACCAATTACCCTCTTTAGGTGGTGCTTTACACTTTTTACCGCAGCTTCGTGCAGTCCACCGTGGTGCGGTTTTAAGTGTGCCTCTTCAATTATTAATTTTGCCAAGTTACCTTTGGGAGACAATAATATTGGATATTTCTCTTCAAAGGATAAATTTTTCGCTTAATACTCGGCCGTGGAGGCGTTGGATTTGATTGGTTGGTTCCAACCAAATCGTTTCATTTCCCTTGTTTACTTTACCAATTTCACTCCATTCTTTTTTCAGTGAAATGGCTTGATCCATTTGCACCAATGTTATGGTTGCATTTTGTAATTCATTTATTGATAATGGACCAACAAGTTTTGTTTTGGAATTATCTCCATATACCCTGAAATTATTTATAGCCCTTAAAATGTATGCTATTACTCTTTTCAATTTAGTAAAGCTACTATAGCTACTCAGGATAGGAGAGATCTTTGAGGCTCGTTTAGCCCTGAACCAACTGCCTTTTTGCAATGGTTCGTGTACGGCAATGTGTGCTACCACTTTTGTTTCTTGCAAAATGCTCTCTTTAGAGCTTTGCTTGTTTGGGGTTGGTTTTGGCCAGGCCTTTTCATTCTTTTTAAGCCAATTTGGGCCGCTCCACCACAATTTACTTTTAATTAAACATTGGGGTGTTATACCTCTTGATGCGAGGTCTGCCGGATTTTCTTCACCCGGTACCCATCGCCAGGTAAACCCCTTCTCAGTTGAATTCTGCTGAATTTCAGCAACCCGATTTCCCACAAATGTTTTTAGTTCGCTTGGTGATTTTTTAATCCATGCCAAGACTACTTCAGAGTCTGTCCAAAAGTAACAGGTTGAGACTCTTTTTTTAAATTCGTTCAAAATTATTTTTGTTAATTTTGTTAGGAGATGAGCACCACTCAATTCCAATCTAGGTATTGTTAACTTTTTAATGGGTGCCACTCTTTTTTTACTTTGTATTAGATGAACTGTTGAGTGTCCATCGCTTCTTACAGTTTTTGCATAGACTACTGCCGCATATGCATTTTCAGATGCGTCGCTAAAGCTGTGCAATTCTGTTATCCAAATGGCCTTCATTCCCAGCCATCTTGGAATTTTTACTTCATTTAAACTTGGCAGATTTTCCAGGAATGTTGTCCATGCGGAAAATATTGCTGATGGAATGTTTTCATCCCAATCAATTTCTGCCTGCCAGATTTTCTGGATTAGTATTTTTGCATTTATTATTGGGAGTACAAATTGAAAACCGCGCATTTTTTTTCAAAATTTCGATCTTTATTATGGAAAAATGGTTACAAATTGATTATTCAAAGTATTGTCCATCGCTAGCCACAACTTTTTCCCATCTTTCTGGCAAATTACGGATTCCGCGTCGAAAGAAATCTGTGCTTTTTTCGGCTATCCATGAATCGACCCATTTTTTGCATTCCTCGTAAGAATGGAAATGCTGTTCAGCCAGGCCATGTGTCATTGATCGGAAGAGGTGGTAATCGGAAGGGGCAATGTCTGGGCTATACGGCGGGTGGGGTAGGACTTCCCATCGAAGCGTTTCCAAGTAGGTTTTAACGACCTGAGCAACATGTGGCCGAGCGTTGTCATGTTGCAAAATAACTTTATCGTGTCTTGCGACCGTTTCCGACCGTTTTTCCTTCAGTGCTCGGCTCAAACGCATCAATTGAGTTCGGTACAATGCTCCTGTGATGGTTTCGTTTGGTTTCAACAACTCATAATAGATCACGCCGAGCTGATCCCACCAAATACACAGCATTAGCTTCGAGCCATGAATGTTCGGCTTTGGCGTCGATGTTGATGCGTGGCCGGGGTAACCATACGATTTTTTTCGCTTCGGATTATCGTAATGAATCCACTTTTCATCACCAGTCACAATACGATGCAAAAAACCCTTCCGTTTTTGCCTTCGAAGCAGCTGTTCACAAGTGAAAAAACGGCGTTCGATGTCTCTCGGCTTCAATTCGTATGGCACCCAATTTCCTTGCTTTTGAACCATTCCCATGGCTTTTAAACGATAGGAGATGGATTGTTGTGTCACTCCCAATGATTTTGCAAGTTTTTCTTGCGTTTGACACGAGTCTTCATCGAGTAATGCTTCCAACTCCTCGTCTTCAAACTTTTTCACTTGGCCTGGACGCTCTTTGTCTTCCACATCAAAATCACCACTTTTGAACCGCGCAAACCACTCCTGGCACGTTCTAATCGACGGAGCATATTCTGGATATGCTTCGCATAACAAACGATGACTCTCGGAAGCATTTTTCTTCAGATTAAACCAATAAAGTAAAACTTCCCGCAAATGCTGTTTTGTAGGCACGTAGCTTGACATTTTCAACGCATTAATAAACTTGTGTATTCAACTGAATGATAAGTTTGACAGATCGTTTTCAATGTATTTTTTCATCCTCTTTAAGATACAATAGCTGTCAAAGTCAAAATAATGACATCTATGATAGATATGAAGTTAGTAACGAATGCGCGGTTTTCAATTTGTACTCCC
>JAOPHN010000011.1:0-26884 GCA_028476595.1 Obolodiplosis robiniae
TCTCTTTAAATCGTTTTGGCGAATGTTCAGTGTTTTGCCTTCACATTGTTTTTGTATGCACTTAATAATGAAAACAATCAAAAAGACAAAAAACTCATTGCCGAATTCAAGTGAAGAAGGAATTTCAATATCATTGAATGGAAATGGGGGTTTCCGTCTGCTATCAATTTTATTTTCCCATTTTTTTCTCCAATAGATCTTGTTTGGGTTTAATTTTTACCCATTGACCTTGTTATCATTGGCTATATAGTATTCTTCAAACTTGTTTTTTTCATTCCGAGAAAATTACGTGGAAGTATTTATTTTTCGACGTAAATTGGTTTTGAAGAAGCGTATATTCAAGGGTATTCAAGCACTTTCAGCTTGACATTAAATCGATTCCATGCGGCAGGTCGGATGCCAGTCTCATGTTATTTATAAATTTCATCCGGTTTAAAATTATCCATAAGTTTCATCTTTTTAAATGATTTCGATAGAATGCACGTTTTGAGTGAGAAACCATCGTTATGTTAAATCAACGAATTCAGTTTGGCTCCGCATTATTAATGCACGCATTATAATGATTAATATCATCAATTCGCACCAATTTACTTAAACAATATCGAGCGTAGTATTTCTTTCATCTCTGTAAAGTTTAAAATTAGCGAATTATTATGAAGAGATTAATCTACTTTACAGGTGATGATGACGATGGTGATGATAGCGAATATGCAAATAAACGGATTTCCAAAGAATCAGAAGGTAGAACATTGTAGAACGACCTCAAATTGAGTTTGTCTGTCATTGATATTCGATGTGAAACCATTTGATTTTATTACGATATTTTCATCAATATTTTTTGACTTTCTCATTATCAATCAGAAAGTAATTTATTAATTTTTTGAGTAGTATATAATGTCATAATATTATTATCTATTTGCTAGCCTGTGTTCCATTCCTGGAAAGTCGTTTTATTTTTAGCATTTGACGTACATTTTGATTTCAGCAAATTCTCAAGATCAGAGTTCAACTTTCAAATGATTTTTAAGATTCCAAACGTTATTTTTTATTTGATGTTTAATTCTCTGAAAAGGACAAGTTTCATGTTTTTAAACGATTCTACCGACCCATTTTAACGCCTTTGTATTAGTTTACGCCAATAGTTTATTCAAGGACAATTTAAAAGCGACTATCTTTGGCATATAAAATGCCATGATGGTGGTCAAATGAAAATATGTTGATTTTCAAGATCATTTGAAATTTACAGGTGAAACACGTGTCACTACACCGACAGCCATCGAAACTCAGTTGCCTTGGAAACGTAATGAGGGCGATGCTGAAGCTCTGCAACAGAACGAGTTTCCAGCGTGGGCTTCAAACAAAGAGTATTTGGCGTACAATTCACCAAGTGCAACATTCTTAGGTAATTTTCGTTCTCTCTCTCTATGTGTGTGTGCCTCTCTCTCACTCACTGTCAAATACATACGATTTATGAAAATAGAAAAAAAAGAAGAAAAACTGAAAACAGAAAACACTTGAAACTTATTGAATTCTATTGCATAGTGATGATTGAGGGTTTGTAATTTGCTTCAGTAAAATGCAGTGTATGTCAAGCGAATGGTCAGCATTCGTTCGATAGCTATCTATCCAGATATTGAGAAAGACGCGACAGCGCATTATACAGTTTCGCTGCCGTCGTTAGCACAAGCGAACACAATAGCGTACAACACAATACATGCAAACGCGCGCGTATGCTACACGTCGGTTGATGTTTCTGTTGCTTTCGCTGCTTCGTTCGTGTGTGCTCGGACGGACGCTGTGTAGCATACGCGCACGTTTGCATGTATTGTGTTGTACGCTACTGTGTTCGCTTGTGCTAACGGCGGCAGCGAAAACTGTAAAGGGTGATTTTTTAGCTGGTTTCTTTTTGACGTTTAATTTTTTGACAGATGTCAAATTCCAACTGACGTCTGTCACAGTCAAAAATGCTCAGTATGCTTTGCAATTTCAAGATGGAAAGACTTACAAACGAGCAACGCTTGCAAATCGGGTCCATCCATGGACGAACTGCGCCGTAAGTTCGGCGAACAGTTCATCTCTCGTTTCGGCCCCGTTCATTGGCCGGCCAGATCGTGCGATTTAACGCCCCTGGATTATTTTTTGTGGGGCATGAAATTATTTTCAAAAAGTAAATGGCAAGAACCAATTTATCGATTTCAATAAAGATTTGATTCACTTTTCGAAATTTTTTGCGTTTTTTTCGATTTTCAAAAAGAAACCACTTAAAAAATCACCCTTTATAATGCGCTGTCGCGTCTTTCTCAATATCTGGATAGATAGCTATCGAACGAATGCTGAGCATTCGCTTGACATACACTGGTAAAATGCTCATATTAAAATTTTATTGAGCACCTGACAAAGAATATGACGATATGAACAGAAGGAACAAAACCCGTGCCGTTTCTTTTTTGCTAAGTTTTTATTGCCAGATCAATTTCATTAAAATCATTAACAGAATCATTCGTTCCCATTCGATATTCCTCAAATTTAGCATCAAAAATTGAGTGCAAGGCGCTCAAATGCATGTCTGGTATTAAGCTGTAGTATTAGTTGACCTTATTATTATGCCAAACGTGTTTGATTTTTCAAAAGCATTCAAACTAATAAGATTCAAGACAAATCCAAATTAAAAAAACACATTACTTCATCATTTTCATCAGAAAAACAACAAAACACCCCTCACAGTGAATTAGTAAAGCAAAAGTTCGCATCATTTGTCTTGAAATTAAAGAATAGAACATTTTCATTCTGCGTAATTATTGCCATTAACTGAAGAGAACATCTATGTTTTCAATGTGGCGTTTTTTGTGCAGCATAGGTGTAATTAATAAATGATATATAATAAAAGTTTTTATTACTTATTAGATTTTTGTGATTATTATTCTATTTTACTATTTAGTTATTAGTTCTTATGTTAGCAATGAAAAAGTAATAATTATCATTCTATTATCTGATTACTTCTTATAAGATTTCTCATTAGGTTTTTCATTATATGTTTTATTATCATTTCATTCTTTTTTCCAATAGATTTTTTCCCCTTTTTTTAATAGAATTATATTTTATCTTGTTTTTGATGAAAAATAGTGAAATTGGCCTTGTTCAAAACTAATAAAATTGTGATTTTGTTAGGTTTATTCTGAAATGGCAAAAATAATACAATAAATTTATAAAAATCTAATATTTATTAGAAAAATTACCAACTTTTATGCGAAAAAATTTAAATTTATCACAAAAGCTACAGAAATTCGTTAATTCGTGTAAATTATTTTGTTTGATAAATTAAAATGCAACATCAGTTTAGTTGTCGAAATTATAATATATATAGTGCTTCAGAAATATTTAATTAGTGTACATCAAGCCAAAAAGATCTTAGCTCTAGTTTTGCCAGAGTTAGTTGCAGAGGAGAGCCTCTCAAAATCTGTAAAAAAAATATTTAAATTGATAAACAGTTTGCTACGGATTTTTTCATTGTCTAGAAAACAAAATGTCTGAAATGTTTTTCTGTTTGCAATATTCTTTTCATTCTAATTGATTATATGGCGTTATTTGAATGCTTTGTGGCTGTGCCTGTGCCTGTTTTAAGATTGCACTATCACTTGATTTTAAGCATCATCTCCAACTATTTTCTCTTGCTTCTTCTCTTCATTTCCTTTAAAAACGAACGCAAAAACGAAAATTTCTTGAATAATTGGCAAATCGTTTGAATTCCACATAACTCACATACAATGAAAACTCACAAAATTTGCACAAAAAAAAAAAACACAAATTCTAAAAGGCGGACTATCAAAACCCCAACAAAATAAATCTGTGATAGGTTTGTTTCGTCGTGAGAGTACTACATCGGGATCAGTGGCTGGTTCGGATCCATGTTTAGCTGCTCAGCTCGCTGAGCTGGCGTCGATCCCATCAACAAGTAATCAATCAAGCTCGGCGGCGTGCAGTTCATACCGAGCGGCTAGTATAAGCGGTGCATCCAGCGAATATCACCCAGAGCGAAGTAGTCGCGGCGATCGCAGACGGTCGATATCAATTTGCGCTGTCACACCAATTGATGAGTCCAGCGAAACTGGTATCGATCCGTTAGGTGCCTTAATTGAACTCAAACATAACGATAAGTACAGTAAAATGGAGAATAGTTACTGTAAAAATAATCGACGCCGATCGCTCTTCGAGCTGTCCGGGTAAGTGAAACAAAAATACCAAAACCAATTCAAATAAAATCACAGAAAAATACACAGAAAACGACATTGGCTCACCCATAAAAATTCCTCTTCATTCGCAATGATTCAAAATTGAACTCGGAAAAAATGGAAATCGAATATTGAAATTAAACATCTCGCCTGCATGTAACTCTCTGTTTTCCTGTCCACTATTTGTTTCGATGTTCTTTTATTACTTCCGACCGCCATCAAATCTAAATTTCCACTTTGTGTGCATTTTAATTTCATCGTGAATCGATTATGGTTCAAGGGTTTGTAAATATCATTTGAAAATATGGATATTGGACAAAATGGGGTATTTGAGACGAACAAATTTCAATTAAATGGCACGTATTTTAAAATATCTTCTTAATCAAACCATTCACCCACCTATTTTTTCTAAATGTCTTATGTAACGGAAATATTTAATGAACAATTCTCATGATTGAAGTAGTTATTTCAATGTATGTAATGTAGATTTGGCGAGCGTTGATCACTTAGTAACGCTTACTGGAATGTCTCGTACATTTCCACACAATTGCCGTCTTCCATATAGAATTGAGAAATTGTTGAGAATCTTATAACATCAGAAATTATTTGATGTGCATTCATCAACAATTCGAGTATTTTAACACTTACATGAAGTAATTTTATAAATGATGAAAATCACAATCATTCCAATTTATATTGAAATCTCACAAAGTTCATTCGCCTCCAAATTAGAAAAATCATGTAAAAATAAGCATTTATTTTGAACGAAGGTGAGTTCAGTCAAGCTGGTTTAGAATTGAATAAAAACTTCACATTCCAAATGGAATTATAAAAATTCTATTTAATTTGCATAATTTTTATCAAATGATTGAGATTATACACTTTTCGTGTCATAATTGCGTTGTTATCGGTACTAAAGCTGTTACATTTTTGTTTTTTTTTTTTTTTCAAAAATACAACTAACAGAAGATCAGCATCTGAGGAGAAGTATTCAAGATCAGGACCTGATCGAGAGCAATTCGGCGGAAGACCGAGACCGACACAGTTTTTAAACAAATTAACACCGAAGCCAAATCTTCGACAAATGAGATCGCAAACATCTTCACTGCTGTCTTCGACATCCATCACTGATACCTCCGACGATGATGATGATGATGATGACGAAAGCGAAGAGATTCACGCATATAACGAGCGAAGGCACCGACGACATCAATGATTTTAATTCCATTGAATGAACCACAACAAAAATTGTTCACATTTAAAATCTAGTTCCATATATGGAAATAAATTACAAATTATAATTTTCCCTGAATTCATTTTTTTTATTTTTTGCGTAAATTTGTTTGACCAATAGTTAGTTATTCAACATCCCGATTTCTCAAGTGCAAAATACTCAAGTTGATTTGATTTGATTTACAGCTATGAAGTTCACATCAAACTTCAACCTTAATTCATTTATCAATTGACAATAAATTTGAATAATCTTTAAAATCTATTGTTATTTAATATCTACTAAAAAAGAGAAGCACTTTTGTTAGACATTAAGTTTAGGCGGAATAGCACCGGAATTTATAATAAATTATGATTGAGTACTTAAATTGAACAATTAGATCGAATATGTTGATTGAATTATTTCGGATAGAGGAAATTGGGAATAAAATGAGATTCAATCGGTGCCCTATATTTGAGGGCATTCATTATTATATTAAGCTAGTGAATTGTCGTAGCGTTTAGCACTATTGTTTGTCTTTAGCTATAAAAACAAACGCTTTCATAATTCTAGAGCATCACGAAAATGCACAAACTAAAACATGCTATCACTTTTGAACAAAAAGCAAATTGAATAAGAGCGAATCAACTGTGAACATTGCTAATTAGGACATTACACAAACTATTTCGTTGTGATGAAAAACTATATGCGTAAATAGAATTTCAAAAATAAATTAACCAGAGTTCGAGAAGCTAATTTTGTGAATGCTGAGTTCCATATGATTAATTACGGGTTGGCTACTCACAGAGCGCGCACAGACCGCTTTAGTCCCGCGAAAGTACGCCGTGGAGATTGGAACTGCGACGGATCTACTCAATTTTGTCCGTCCTTTTTAGAGGCCGAATTTTGAAAGCGAGCATTAGTATGTGTTTTGATTTGTTTCAAAAATCAGCTGGTGCCGCTGAGGAACTATTCAATGATCCTTCTGTGGTACTGAAGTGTTCCGTGCGTACTTTGTGAATAGAATTGAACCCAGAAAAGCATGTGGGAAATCCAATATTAAGCATATTTTAAGTAGAAAAAACAGCGAAGTTTCTATCAAATTTTTGCATATAGCTATGCATCCTCATCAAATTTCCTCGAAAAATTTAATATTCCTTCGCACAGTATGAGAAGAGCCGTACGTAGAGTGGTCTTTCGTTTTATAGAAAGTGATTTCTTTCATACAAAATTTGTATTAGGTATAATTGAAATTGAAAGGCCGAGGGAGTGATTGATTAGATGCATCATTAAAAAACTGTGTTTTTATGTCATTGATACATAATCTTGATTTGATAAATTACCATGTATATGACATATTTTTTAATGTAATCTTTTTGAATAGTATTGAATTTTGGCTGAAAGATATATTAAAATCACCAGAAAAAGGAATCAAAATATCAAAAATTGATAAGAATTTGTATGGCCATTTTTATTGAGAATGGAAAATGGTTATCATTACTTTCATCGATCGGATCATTGTTTGCTCGCAAAGTAAAATATATATTCACAATTTATCAGATGTTTCAGTTGAAAGTCTGTTTCGGTTGCCCGTGTTGATGCAAACCCTATTTGAAAACATTCATTCAAACTGCACAGTCGATGCCAAAATATCCAAGAATTTTGTTGCGAAATCAGCGAATTGTTTATTGACGTGAGAAATGCCAAGACAATTTGGTGACTTAATGTTCTTTTTGATAAAAAGGGCAAACTTTCCATCGCTGGCAGTACATTAACGCACAGGTTCAGAAGCATCTACGTGCAAATGTTCTAACACACACACACACACACACACATAAAATAAAAAAAATTACAGATGAAATTTCATCTTGAATTTGAGTTTATATGTTTTTACATCTGTTGTGACACAAGCGAATAACAAAAATCCTCTGACACTATATAAACCAACATTTGTTTGCGTTTGCATGATATTATGTTATTGAAACGATATAAATTCAAATTCAAGATGAAATGTCTTATGTTAAAATTATTTTAGTTACGTGTGTCCTTAAATATATATGTCCGTGTTTAGACATTGTGACATTGATGCATATTTTTGAATGGCTTCCAAGTGATGGCCATTATCTGTACATACCTTTTAAATTTCTAAATATCGCCAGCCCACATATGTCCTGTATGTGCATTTCAGGTTGTAAACAAAATACCAATTTGTGCTCCCATCGATGTAATATTGTGAACATTGGCAATGACATACGCATAAACCTCAGCATAGTAGCGTTCTTTGGCTAAATCTACCAATTTTTGCAAAAGGTCAACGATATTTCCAGTTGTTTCTCGAACAGCGGACGTATCGAATTATTCAAACACCACTTTTTGCACATTGGTAGTAGTTATATAGTTGTAAATTTTCCGAAAAATTGTGCCATCCATCAATCAATTGTGTCGCTTTTTTACCTTTTTTTTTCGTCCAAATCGACATTTCGTCTTACGATTTTGTTGTGTGTTTTGGCGAGTCAAATGCCGGCTGATCGATAGCGATTTCGTGTTTCATTCGATGGAGGAAAATCGTGGATAAAATTTTATGGAGGATCACCTTCAGATGTGTATGTTTCGGCAGAAAACAATCTGATTGTTTATATCGTTCTTTTACGTGGAAGAAATGCCAACTTTGCAAACGGCTCTTTAGCATCCGTTACAAATTGCATTTCATTCTTTTAACACATCAGATGATTTAATGCTTCACTAAAAGTTCATTTTTATTTTTGATTAAAAAAAAATCCGAATAAATTGGAAATTTAATATTTTTAATTTAAAAAAAAATTAATACTCGAGAATCCGGGCCGGGCGAAATTCAAGCGAGCGATCTGGAATGCTGAGTATACATCTTTTACGTAAACCACTTTTTTTTCAAAGACATTGGATATCACTGCATCTTATTGCCATGCCAATTAAAAATTGCCAATTCGGGATAATCCCGAAATTTTCTTCATGGAATAAATCTTAAAACATAGACGACTGCAGTAAATCTGAAATTGAAACATTTGATAATATACTGCATATGCTGAATGAATTAACGCGCTTTTCATCCTAAGACAACGATTGAAATTGTTATATTGAGTAGGACAGTAACATTCATTTCATTTCCGCATTGTAATTGAAGATAAAAACACACAATCCGTTTTTATCGTTGGTTCGTGAGTTTAATGAAAGTTTTTGAATTGACAATACGGAAAATTTAAGGGGAGGTAATTTAATCGGGAAATGTAATTATTTTATATTGTACACCATAACTGGTTTTGAGTTGAACAAATCGTTTCAATCGAATATAATATTCTAACCAGCACCCCCCGTCTCTCAAATATCTGACTGATGCTTAACCAAATCGCGCAGAATATATAAAAAAATTTAACCAATACAAATAACACTGTTCAATCGTTCAAAATTTTGATTGCTGCTGAATTTCAATTAATCGCAACTCATGAATTACTTGTATTTAAGGCTTAAACAATTGTTTATGACATATTTAGATTTAGCGATTACAGATATTACAATTTAGAAAATTATTAAACAATAAAAACTGAATGTAATATCCCAAATGACCGAGGTCACAAGGTCACACACATATACATACATAACTGCCCCGCCAACAACTCAACACTTAATTTGTGTGTAGCTGGATTAATTCAAGGGAAATCAAGTTTTTGAATCAATGCGAATATTACGAATTAATAAGAAAAAAATAAGAATAAAATCCTCAGTGACAAACCAAAAAATTAGCAAAAAGGGTCTAATACGAATGCATGGAACTTAATTGAAAACTTCGGCTGTAATTTTATGAGATTTGTAATTTGAAAGTTATGGTATTTTGCATTTGGATTCATTTTGAAGTATCCTCACAACTCAAGAGAGCAACAATAACATCAGAATACTTTTTGCCTACATCCATACAACATTTGACAGGATATGTTACAATTCGAAAAATTCTAGA
Source organism: Obolodiplosis robiniae (assembly GCA_028476595.1). NCBI lineage: Eukaryota > Metazoa > Arthropoda > Insecta > Diptera > Cecidomyiidae > Obolodiplosis > Obolodiplosis robiniae. The sequence goes on from JAOPHN010000011.1 coordinate 9,428, forward strand.
CTAGAATTTCGGAAAAAACCAGAGACATTGTTTATATTTTTGGTAGAAAATAAAAATTATATTTTTAACTGTTATATAATGAACGAGACTTTTTACTTAAGATATACGTAAGTACTTTTGGCCAAAATCTTTGGCGGGACCACATAATTTTCACTTACTATACAATAATTAAATACTCTCCGTGTTATATATTTAAATATTTGTATGTAAAATGTATTGATTTTGACTTGAATGATATTTATGGTGATTACGTTATTAGTAGTCCGATTCACTTTCTGTCTGTCCTTTTTCCTCATCATCATCATGATTCTCTTTATAATTGTTATTATTTCCTTGATTGATCGAATATGAATCTAAATGCAAAATGAAAATTTCAAATACTATTGGGATTACAACTTATTTTTTTAGATTTTTATTGTGAAAATGAACGTTTATTTTAAAGAAACAGTATAATATTTTTATTCAAAATATCGTCCATAGATAGCCACTACTTTTTTTCCATTTCTCAGGCAATTCATGGATGCCGTGCCGGAAGAATGGTGGTAGTTTTGAACGAAGCCATGATTCTACCCAATTTTCGAGTTCCACAGCAGAAGTGAAGCGTAACCCAGCCAAGGCATTCTGCATCGATCAAAATAAGTAATAATCGGAAGGAGCAATGTCTGGTGAATACGGCGGGTGGGGTAAGACTTCCCATCCAGTTGTCAACAAGTATTGATTGACGATATTTTCAACATGTGGCCGAGTATTGTCATGCAGAAAAACCATTTTGTCATGTTATGTTTCCATTCTGGACGTTTCTCGTCCAACGCTCGTTTCAAACGCATCAGTTGTAGTCAATACCGATCTCCCGTGACTGTTTCACCCAGTTGCAGCAGCTCATAATACACGACCCCCATTTAATCCCACCAAAAAAACAAGGCGGTGAAGCTATGCAAACTACATAGCGTAGTCTTCTAAAGGGTGATTTTTTAGCTGTTTTCTTTTTGACGTTTAATTTTTTGACAGATGTCAAATTCCAACTGACGTCTGTCACAGTCAAAAATGCTCAGTATGCTTTGCAATTTCAAGATGGAAAGACTTACAAACGAGCAACGCTTGCAAATCGGGTCCATCCATGGACGAACTGCGCCGTAAGTTCGGCGAACAGTTCATCTCTCGTTTCGGCCCCGTTCATTGGCCGGCCAGATCGTGCGATTTAACGCCCCTGGATTATTTTTTGTGCGGCTACGTTAAGTCTCTCGTCTATGCGGACAAGCCAGCAACGATTGCCGACTTGGAGGACAACATCGAACGCGTTATTGGCGATATGTTGGATTCCGGCCGATATGTTGGAGAGAGTGTGCCAAAATTGGACTTCCCGTATGGACCATTTGCGCCGTAGCCGCGGCCAACATTTGCATGAAATTATTTTCAAAAAGTAAATGGCAAGAACCAATTTATCGATTTCAATAAAGATTTGATTCACTTTTCGAAATTTTTTGCGTTTTTTTCGATTTTCAAAAAGAAACCACTTAAAAAATCACCCTTTACGTGTACTATTGATTTTGTATGGCGTTTCACTGGCCTGCAAAAAAGGAGCATTACCTTGGAACCATGATCTTTGTTTGCCGGGCAGGAAATATGATTTTCTACTTTTTGGGCGATCGTAGTGGATCCATTTTTCACCGCTCGTCACAATTAGATGCAAAAAACTTTTCCGATTTTTCCGTTGGAGCAGGATTTCAACGTCTCTCGGCTTCAATGCGTACGGCAACCAATTCCCAAGTTTTTGGATGAAGCCCTGGGTGGTTTGCTAACCAATCTTCGGCCGCTATTTGACGTTTTGGATTTTTCAGGCAAATAAACAAATATACAACACTGCGATTTTATTCAGATTTTCCTTTAATTTGCTGTAGTCCGTATGAAATTGTCCATAATCTATATTGGAGTTATAGATTTGTGCGGAATAGTAAATTAGAGTGCTAGGTTGACTACGTTGTGGTGAACAAACTAAGAAAGACTGACTCAGTGAATGCGAGAGTATGCAGGCCAGTGCTTCTCCCTATCGCACGGCAAATTCGATTGGGTCGTTCACAGTGTGATGATTATGATTTTGTTGGAATTGATTGGTAAAACTGTCGAAACTCAATTCTTTTTAACGTTTTGAAATAGCTTGCTGAGTCAATACAAATGATTCTGCAAGTTCTTCTTGACATGGGTGTTCATCGAGCGACGTCTCTAATTCCTTATCTTCAAATTTGTTTGGCTGACCTGGGTATCTTTGTCTTCCGTATCGAAATCACCTCTTCGAAAATGTTGAAACCAATACTCGACCGTGTACCAATCAACTGGAATTATTGGGAGAACAAATTGAAAACCGCGCATTCGTTACTAACTTCATATCTATCATAGATGTCATTATTTTGACTTTGACAGCTATTGTATCTTAAAGAGGATAAAAAAATACATTGAAAACGATCTGTCAAACTTATCATTCAGTTGAATACACAAGTTTATTATTGCGTTGAAAATGTCGAGCTACGTGCCTACAAAACAGCATTTGCGGGAAGTTTTACTTTATTGGTTTAATCTGAAGAAAAATGCTTCCGAGAGTCATCGTTTGTTATGCGAAGCATATCCAGAATATGCTCCGTCGATTAGAACGTGCCAGGAGTGGTTTGCGCGGTTCAAAAGTGGTGATTTTGATGTGGAAGACAAAGAGCGTCCAGGCCAAGTGAAAAAGTTTGAAGACGAGGAGTTGGAAGCATTACTCGATGAAGACTCGTGTCAAACGCAAGAAAAACTTGCAAAATCTTTGGGAGTGACACAACAATCCATCTCCTATCGTTTAAAAGCCATGGGAATGGTTCAAAAGCAAGGAAATTGGGTGCCATACGAATTGAAGCCGAGAGACATCGAACGCCGTTTTTTCACTTGTGAACAGCTGCTTCAAAGGCAAAAACGGAAGGGTTTTTTGCATCGTATTGTGACTGGTGATGAAAAGTGGATTCATTACGATAATCCGAAGCGAAAAAAATCGTATGGTTACCCCGGCCACGCATCAACATCGACGCCAAAGCCGAACATTCATGGCTCGAAGCTAATGCTGTGTATTTGGTGGGATCAGCTCGGCGTGATCTATTATGAGTTGTTGAAACCAAACGAAACCATCACAGGAGCATTGTACCGAACTCAATTGATGCGTTTGAGCCGAGCACTGAAGGAAAAACGGTCGGAAACGGTCGCAAGACACGATAAAGTTATTTTGCAACATGACAACGCTCGGCCACATGTTGCTCAGGTCGTTAAAACCTACTTGGAAACGCTTCGATGGGAAGTCCTACCCCACCCGCCGTATAGCCCAGACATTGCCCCTTCCGATTACCACCTCTTCCGATCAATGACACATGGCCTGGCTGAACAGCATTTCCATTCTTACGAGGAATGCAAAAAATGGGTCGATTCATGGATAGCCGAAAAAAGCACAGATTTCTTTCGACGCGGAATCCGTAATTTGCCAGAAAGATGGGAAAAAGTTGTGGCTAGCGATGGACAATACTTTGAATAATCAATTTGTAACCATTTTTCCATAATAAAGATCGAAATTTTGAAAGAAATGCGCGGTTTTCAATTTGTATATGATTAAAGAAATTGCTACAAAGGCACAGATTTTTGGAAAAAATGTTGTTGGAGACAAACACACGAGCGTTTTAATTGTAACTCAGAACAACAGAAAATCACAAATAACAACTTGGGCACTTTCAAGTGATTTACAGTTTTTCTGTGAAATGAATAGAATGCAATTGTATTCACAGCATGATCTTTGCATATGTGCAGTGCAATACATAAATGTATAATTGAGAACAGGGCATATCAACAGCAGAACTCTGCTGCACAAACAGAGCTCTGTAGAAAACGTTTGCTGCAAATGCGAGCGCGTTACGTTTTTGGAGTAGGACAACTGCGTTTTATTTAATTATATATTAAAGTAAATAGTAATAAATGATGCCGTAAAATAATTTTTGCTACAGAGCTCTGTTTGTGCAGCAGAGTTTTGCTGTTGATATGCCGTGATTGAGAATGAAGAATTGTATGAATTTTCATCCCCATATGCCACACTATGCAATTTAACAACGATATGAATCTTTATTGGAGACAAATGGAACAAACGAGTACTAGATACTGGTAGATTGAATCGTGTGCACCGACTGCATTCAAGAAAGCCAGACTGTGGCATGTAACATAGAAGATAATTGAAATATTCACCTTTTCATAATAGCCATCGTTTGATTGCCCAGTTAATCGAACTGTAAGTGAAAACAAGTCCGTTGCACACCCATCGGCATAAATACAATTGCGAATCTATACTCATAGCAAATGGGAAATATACAAATATCCCACAAGACGCCACAAATCCTATCATTAATGATGAATAAAAGACATGTTCCAGTATGCTTACAAAAGCCAACCGCAGAAAATCAAATTTTTTCTGCTCATTAGTTTGCTAAAAATATACATCTCTTTGGTTTGGCTTGGCATTTGGAAAATTACAAAAAGCTGACAATTTGACATTATGTAAGATTTAACTCTCCCGCTCAGCGCTCGATTTGACATACAACTGAGCACACATTGTGGTGTTGCCATTCGTGCATGGTGAAATACCTAAAGTGGCTGACAGCTGGGCGACATCATCGGCCATCTTGTAAATCATCTTTTATTCTTTCTTTCTTTTCCGTCGTACAGTCTTATAATGCGAACCTATTTACGAAATTTGTAAGTGATTTTTACCGAAAATTATTATGTTTTATTATCAAATTGCTCAAAATGTGCGAATTTAATACGCATGCATCGAACGAAAATAGATTTTCATCGATTCCGTGTCATTTAAATTAAATTTTTCTCAAAAAAAAATCATCCATAGAAAACTGGACTAGATTAAATGTTTGATTTATTCATCGGTTGAAAAGGTCATTGGGAGCATCCGACCGATGACCATTTTTCAACTGACTAGCCTAATCAAACGACAAACTGTTCTTTTTCCCAAGTCATAATTTCTATTCGGCTCAATAGCATTCAGTTTCATCATTTTTCAATCCGATTTTCTCTCTTTTTTTGGTGATTTTACTGACTTTGTCAGTAAATATTTAATTTGAGTAAATTTTGTGTGTTTTTCGAGTTCATTCTCTATTTATTGTTTCAGTTGCCTGTAAAAGTTGTCTTCTACCTCAAGCATTGAAGTAGACAAATCACCAACTTACAACATTTTAACTTATATTACTGTCGCTGCTAATAAAGAAGCGGCTGCACCAAGCAAAATTGTTGACGATGGTTCACCTAATTCAATACATCAAGCTTTTTTGATGACCTATTACAAAATTCGAAATTTGGAAAAACGCAAGGTAAGCTAAATTCCATAAACATAAAAAACCTAAGCAAATTTGTGTGTCATTTACACACCAGAAAGAGAAAAAAACGAAAAAAGGAGTTGAAGAACGAATACGGTGCGGACGAGTTTTTTATTTGTAATCATCGTAACGAACTTATCTCAATGAAAATAATGAAAAAAAAAATTGATTGTTTTGCAGTCGGTGTCTGTTTTTGGGGCGGTAAAACGTGATTTAGATGAAATTTCCACGGCTGTTCGCACAGAAATTCCTCACGCTGAACCTGTTTTCAATGACACGCTAAAATTGGACGAGTCAAAATCAACAGTCGAAACCGAGATTCGATCAACCAATACGATTTCACCGAAACGAGCTGGTAAGGTCATTCAAATCGAGAAACCAAAAACCGCCCATCCGCTAACGATGAGAACGATCATGAAGAAAACGTTGAACCAGCCAAAATTGGTACGCTTTTGATTCTATTTCCTTTTTTTTTTTTGTATAAATGAAAAAAAAAAACTTTTTTGGATGACAATTATCTCAACAAAAAATGCTCATTTTGATTTTTTAAAGGTATTGTCAAACGCCCAGCATCTGCGTGTGAAGATAATGAACAAGCCCGAAAAATTCGGAAGAGTCGTGAGAGTGACCGATCGGAGCTTGATGTTGATGATGTGGACACAAGTAGTAATGCTAAGCGGGTTCTGACTCGCGGATTAAATTGATATCAAATTTATATCAATTTAATTCGCGGTTGATATCAAGAATATCAATTGAATCAAATCAAAAGCTTGAAGAGAAGAAATTGGTGAAAGAAAAGCTGAAAAATGAAAATCTGAAAAATGAAAAGCTGAAAAATGAAAAAGCTGAAAATCTGAAGTCCATTCGAAAAAAAATAAAATAAAAATTATTTGTTCTAATTTATAAAATCTCTTATTGTTGAAAAAAATTAATTGAATAAAATGGAAATAAAATTTAATGAAATTGAAATGAAATGAAATTAAAAAAAATTGAGCGATATCTCCTTATGGGAAATAAAGCGGGTAACATCGATCAATTGCGAAGGGTCGACGACATATTGGGCAGTTTGGATGGGGCGCATTCAGAAGAAGAGCGTATACACAGCGAGTGCAAAATATATGTCGGCAATGTAATAGTCTCGGGTTGTTGGACAATAGGTCTTCGTGGCAGATTGCGCAGTTTGGACGGTCCCCTGCTTCCTCATGGTCATTTTCATCATTGCCCGAGTTCGAATTTGCTCTTACACCACTATCATCGTCTTCAACTTCTACCACTTCGCCTTGAACATCTGGAACAATCTGCACATCATCATCACCATCAACATCAATCACTTCGCCCTGGACAGCTGGCACAATCTGGACGTCGTCATCTGGATTTTCTTCATCTGCATCTCGTTCACCCATTGTGAGATCGATCACCATGTCTGCAGGTTCCGGAATGAGCACCAATTCAGCTTCCCTTGGTGAATCGCGATTCAAATTGATGGCGAGCTCGCTATTTACTCCCATCGATTCAAGCGGTTGATGTCTAGATGAATAGTAGTCCGGACCATCATTTAAGTCAAATCCGGATTGTTGAATAAAATTCTCCATCTGCGGTGCAAAAGTGGAGCTCGCTGCCGACGGTGCTGGAGAATAGGGTGACGATGATGCATTTCCTCCTGCTGACTGCGTTGATGATGGTGTGTCCAATCGATCCTGCATCTCTCGTACCGTCTGCATATATAATTCCAATGATGGCGATGTTGCTGTTGATTGTTCACTTACAGATGGTGATCTTCGCGAGTTGGATCGTTGATAGGGATGACTGCGACTATGATGCTCACGTAAATTTCTCGATGCCATCGGTTGAACATTGCGATGCATTTCATTCGCGAAGATGCTACGCAAAATGAGAATATTTTGGAGCAATAGATCGAGCATGATATTTATCATTTTGAATTTGTGTGTAGGAAGACTCGCTGTTTGAGAAGTTCTTTTTAAACTGAATTTTGAAGAATATCGGGCGATATTTATATGAAAAAATATCTTCTCATTTGTACATTCTTTATCCTTCTTTCACATATGACGTCTATATCTCTATCTCTTACAAGTGGAATGAAGAACATTATGCTTTCACCGATTCTCTATGTACAAAAAAAAATATCCTCTCTTTGTAATGCAGTTAGGAGGTTTTATTACCATACTATCATAAAACAGGAAAGTGAAATAAAAGAAAATTGCAACAGTCACTTTGTTATTGTTTACTCGATTATGCCCAATTCTCTAAGTTCAGATAGCAATGAGTTCATTTCCTGAGCATGGTTTGTATTACCAGCAACACGTGAAGCAATTAGCAATTGTAGTCTTTCACAAAGTTCGTTCGGATCGTCATAAAACTCATATGCAACATTTTCATTGTATGGTACAAAGTCAGATTCTATGTTTCCTCCTTTCTTTGTACGTTAAGGTCTTTTCATGTTTTCGGTTCCCTCGGAATCTTTCTTCTGTCCACCTTTTCTACCTCTTTTTCGTAATCTTACATTACATTGCCTTTCTCCGTCACTGTCCGACGTAATTAATGAAATATTTTCGATTGGCATTTCATCTACCGTGATTGCTCGTTGTTTTCGCGGAGTAATGAATGCCTCTTTATTGGAATCAGCCAATTGTTTAGGCAGCCAGACCCCTCGCGCCTGCAACTTTTTTCTAAGTGGCAAAGTCATTTCACCAATACTCTTGGCTCTTTTTTCGGCTCGTTTTTGAAATGCTGATCGACCTCTTGTAATTGGTTTATCGTCGGATTCACGCATAAGTTCAGTCATTATATCTTTCTTTCTTGCGGCTCTGTATTTACTGTAGTCGCGAATACTTCTTATCGCTTCTTGCTCATCCAATTTTCGATCTATTTTTTTTGCTGCTTCAATATCTTTTTCATCCTCAGATGTTATTTCATCATTTGGCAGTTTTTTCTTCAAAATAGATGAATTGTCAGGATCGCTATCATTGCGCTGCCTTTTTTGAATATTCACTCGAGATGGATTCGATAGATCAAAATTATATTCATCATCCGTTATCATTGCATCATCTGAATCATCATAATCTGAAGATTTCGCGTCCATGTCGCTGATAGTAATTGGTTCAAACTCAGTATCTTCAGTTTGCGAGACTCGTCGGAAATCTGATAGACGTTTCTCTTTTCCAGCAAATCGTTTTTTTGGAATGTTGGGGAATTTCTGTCCTCCAACAGCTTCAGCAAGTCTTTCAATTTTTTTTGTTATAGGTTGATATTTTTCATTCAAATCAATTTCGCGGGTCATTCGATTTTTGTAGGCTGCTTTGAATTTATCTTGAATAATCTTTCGTGTATTGACGAGTTTGGATTTAATATCCTTTTCGCGATTTAACTGATTCTCACGACTGCTATCAAGATTCATGTTTTATATTATATGTGAACGTCTCTGAATCAAAACATATACTAAGGTCCTGTTTACTAATTGCAATCCTTACATACTTGTAAAAAATTGCTGAAATTTTGTCTGTATCGACCATTATTTACATCGCTATCTAAATCGATTACAACGAATCCATATTTCTGCTGCCAACACTTCAAACAAAATCTCTTAAATTCATCAAATTTCATGTCGCAATTTACACCAAAATCATTGTAGGCATGCTTCAAGTTCAAATCATCCTGTTTGAATAGAATCAAAAAATTACAGTTATCGCGAATTAAATGTTTGCTCAGTTTAGTTAGTGTTTGAGTCAAATAAATAACGTCTGTTTGATAATGCCGCCCCATACAAAAAAGACTTCGAACGCGATCTTGACTTTTATCACAAATCACATCGTCAAATACAAAAATAGAATTCCGCTTCGCTTCACTAGGTTCAATCACATCATCTGAAGATGAAAATGTATAATATCCGATCTCTTTGATTGGGCTTAGAATGTCATGCAAATATTTGTATTTATCTTGCTCCAATGTCTTTGAATAAATATATAAATTTTCGAATTTAAGTCCATTTTCTGATTCGATCAAACTTATCAGCAAATTCGTTTTTCCACAGCCGCTTGGGCCGGCAATGATACACCTCAAATTGTTCGGTAAAAGTGGACTATGTCGCTTTTCCTTTGATTTATCGCTCGAAGCGGAATCGTCAATATTTCTGACAGATATATCCATAGCATGTTTAACGAAACGCATCTTGAGATCAACTGAGAATGTAGATCTGATAAATAATGAATATATATTTTGAATGAAATTAATCGTACGCGAATTGTTGAAGAGAGAAGATCAAGAATGGTTGGTCGTAAAGCATCGAAAAAAAGTGCAAAAAAGAAATCGCGGAAAGTGCGTAAATGCTGCGAACATGGACTATTTGATAAGCTCATAGACAAACTCCCATTTGAACTGCATTTGCCAAGCTATCAATATTGCGGACCAGGTACAAAATTAGACGAGCGCCTGGCTCGCGGGGACAAAGGTGTAAATAAATTAGATGAATTGTGCAAAGAACATGATATAGCATACGCAAATAATAAAGATTCCGCGGCACGCTACGAGGCAGATAAAAAACTAGGATCGGCTGCGTTTAAACGTGTTTTCTCGAAGGATGCGAAATTCGGTGAAAGGGCTGCATCACTTCTTGTATCCGGTGCGATGAAAGTCAAGAATGGCTTACACAAAATCGGTTTGGGCATTCCGAAACCAAATGGCCGAAAAAAAGCTAAAAAAATCAAGGAAATAAAGTTCGAGACATTGATCAAAAATGTAAAAAAAGATATGAAAAGCTCAAAGAAAGCAAGCCTTGAGTCCGCGGTTACAGCGGCACTCAAATCAAGTAAAAAAACTGCGAAAGGGAAACGTATCAAAGTACCGAGAGTGATAAAAGTGCCTAAAATTTCCGGAGGTGTCCTTCCACTCATACCAATCTTTGCTGCTCTAAGCGCGATTGGGTCTCTAGCTGGTGGTGCATCTTCAGTAGTAAAAGCAATAAAAGAACTTAAAACTCAATTTGAGGCGAATAAACATCAGAACGGGGCAATCGAGCTGAAAGTCGGTCAAGGTTTATATCTAAAACCGGCTGCAAATGGATTCGGACTATACTTAAAACCACATAAAAATACAACTGGCGACGGTCTCTACTTGAAGCCGCATTCAAAAAACGTGTGGTGAGCGTCCCACAAGATAGACCACTTACCAATCATGATTTAATCAAATACGTTGAATTATTAAAAATTCCGCATTTTCGAGGTGTTTTTATGCGCGATACACTACCGAAAAAACCAAGAAAAATAGAATGTTTGATACTGAATCATGATAGTGTTCGATCGAATGGGACGCATTGGACCGCATTGGTTAAAATTAATGATTCAGCATGGTATTTTGATAGCTTCGGAAATCTTCTTCCACCACTCGAATTGAAGACATATTTAGGGAAAAATGTGAAACTCATGCACAACTATCACCAATATCAAGAATTCGAAACAGTTATATGTGGTCAATTGTGTTTGGAATTCTTACAAACATTTTGGTCGAACGTATAAATGTGAGTGAAATCATGCAAAATTGATCAGTATAAAAATTACAATCATGACATCGTTTACTGTAACACTAACCGGCAATACATCCGAATTATCAGCCGCAATATTTCCTGAGATAGTTCTTGATGAAAATCAAAGCTATTCGTGCGGTCTTCTGGATTTCACAGCGTATCACTCAATTCCGAATATCACGAAAGATAATAATATTTTTCATTTCATTGATGGGAATGGTAGAGCGAGATTCATTGAAATCCCAGTCGGCTGCTATGAAGTTGATGATTTATTGCGGTATATAGCGACTTGTCTGAATGAAATTGCAATTAGTTTCTTCTATTCAATCAACAAGAATACATTGAAAGCGTCTATCAGATGTGATCATCAAATTTTACATAACGAGTCGAAATCAGTTCTCAATGTGCTGGGTTTTGACAAAGGTTTCACAGGTGATGATGATGATGAGGGTGAAGTGAATCTCAATGATAATTCGATAAAGAAAATTAGTTATAACGTAGGAATTCCAGCTAACCGTGAGGTGGAAGCGAAAGATATAATTAGAATTTCGAAATTGAATGTTGTAAGAGTTGAATGTAATATTGTATCCGGAGCATATGTGAATGGTCAACTCTGTCACTCAATTTATGAATTTTCAGCCAATAAAGTTGACATTGGGTATAAAATTATTGAACAACCTCGAAACATAATTTATTTACCCATAATACCGCGTCGGATAAGCTGCATTCAAATTTCTATTGTGGACCAAAACGGCGAATCAATTGACTTTCGTGGTGAAGAGATTACAGTTCGAATTCATATAAAACGAGACGATAAATAATAAAAAAATAAAAATAAAATGCTTCTATACAATTCAAAAAGTGCTCAAACATTCGGATTTGACGATATAAATGTTAATTCGACGATCAAAAAAGTCACTCGACCCAAAACCATTAAGCGAACAACATCGCGATCATCAACATACAAATTATCAAGGAAAAATATCAAATTTTTGGAGTCTTTGGGGTTCGAAGTAAAAAAAAATTGGAAAAAATGAGTGACATTCTGAATGTAATGAATATACCTGTTCGCGATAGCACCATCATACGTAAGCAATACCACAGCTATTCGCCATACACGTCATCATTTAATGCAAATGATGAAATTAGAATTGCAATTCAATCGCAGGATTTATATGTTTTACCATCGGAAAGCTATATTTATATAGAAGTTGAAGTTAGACGTAGACAAGGTACCGAACATGAAGCTATAGTTGGCACATGGAGTGCAAATTGTGCAGCGCGTTTTTTCAGTGAAATACGCTATGAAATAAACGGTGTTGAAATTGACCGTACGAAAAATGTCGGAACATCAAGCGAAATGAAAAATCTCGTAGCATCAACTCAAGCAGGACAATATTTTTTGGATCAATTGTCACATGCTTATACAGATTTGGCATTGGCAGTGAGAACGTATTCATTCATTATTCCTCTGAATCAAGTTCTGGGATTCTGCGATGACTATCGAAAAATTTTATTAAATTGTAAACATGAAATCATCTTAATGCGCAATCGAACAGATGTCGGCGTCTATAGAGCGACCACCGACTCATTCACCTTTAAATTGAATAAAATTCAGTGGAAAATACCGCATGTTCAACTATCGGATATTTCAAAACTAAAGATGTTAAAATATCTAGAGCGAAAGCAGTCAATTAGCGTTCCTTATAGATCATGGGATTACTATGAGATGCCTCAGTTACCGGAGAGCAATAAGCATATTTGGACGGTTAAATCAACAACTCAAATGAGTAAACCGCGATTCGTGTTTGTCACATTCCAAACGAATAGACAACGCGTGGAAATCAACTCGGTCGGATATGATCACTGTAACATTTCTGATGTTAAGTTGTACTTGAACTCGGAATATTATCCATACGAGAACTTTAATTTAGACTTTGCCAATTCGAAATATGAGGAGCTGTATTTCGCGTATCTTAACATCCATAGAGCTTATTACAATGATGATGATTGTCGTAATGGTATTATAATTAGAAATGGAGATTTTGGTACGAATCCGATATTTACATTCGACTGTACGAGATCTGATGAAACATTTTTAGGTGGTACAGTGGATATTCGTTTGGAAATAAATGCTCGAGCCAATATTCCGCCAAATACCGTTGCCAATTGCTTGATTATTTACGACAATCAATTCGAGTACTCGCCTTTTAGTGGTGTTGTTATCAGAAGCAGTTAAATTTATATGAATTAAAGTAGTTCGCGAATTCATCAAATTGTTTCAACTAAGCTAGAATTGATATGAGTAAATTGCAAGTTGTCAAGGAGCTTCATCGCGATGCGAGAAAACATTTCGCGAGACGCCGAAGCGCAATGAGAGGTATCGCCGACACATTGCAAGCAGATTTAATTGAAATGCCACCTGATCGCCAAATGAAGTATTGTTTAACAGCGATTGATACATTTTCAAAAATGGCATATGTACGACCACTTAAGACAAAAACAGGATTGGAAGTTAACCGAGCTATGCAGTCAATCTTAGATTCGATTGATCGACCTGTACGAAATCTACAAGTTGACATGGGGCGCGAATTTTATAATTCTGAAATGACGCGATTATTGGACAAATACAAGGTTAATCGCTATTCAACATTTAGTTCAAAGAAGGCGGCAATCGTGGAACGTTTCAATCGAACCTTGAAGGGAAAGATATACCAACAATTTAGCTTGAATGGAAATCATAAGTGGATTAGCATTTTGCCCAAATTGGTTTATGAGTACAATACAACTAAACATCGAACAATAAAAATGGCACCAAATGACGTGGATTCCGACAACGAGCAGTACCTCTTAGATACTGTGTATAATCATAAGAGAATTATTCCATTTAAAAATATTGTAAAATTCAAAGTAGGGGACCATGTTAGACTAAGTAAATATAAACATGTATTCGAAAAAGGTTATTTACCATCTTGGACAACTGAAATATTTATTGTAAGGAAAGTTCAGCATACGAACCCAATTACATATTTATTAGTTGATTATGAAGGGAATGAGATTAAAGGAGGCGTCTATGCTGAAGAGATGCAATTAGTTAAGTTTCCGGATGTTTATTTAGTTGAAAAACTTCTTCGGAGGCGAAACAATGCAGTTTACGTGAAGTGGCTAGGTTTCGACAATAGACATAATAGTTGGATAGATAAAAACGATGTACTATAACAGCTGACTTGAATAAACAGCAATAAAAATAATTTCTGTCTTTTATTTCAGTCAAGCTTTTTTGTTTACTTTTCTCCATAAAATTTTACAATGTCCAACAATTCTGAACAAAAACAAGTGAGCGAAATGTTTGGTAACGGTGTTGAGCCTATGTTTCGTATACTTTATTGCTCATTTTTTCAGGTAACATTCAACATGAATGTGCATATTTGGCATTTGCATGTATGGCAATATGCATACCATAAAGCAAGAATTGGTAGATGGTGTGAAGTCGCTTTGGACCGTTTTCGATTTGAACAGCGAATAAGAGAAGCTGAAAAGTTATTATTTCATATATTTAAAGCGGAACATCATAATAAAATTTCAGAAAAAATTTCTAAATTCAGAAATAACAAATAAATAAAAAGAAGATAACATTTTTTATTGAATTGAATCGATGCTCTTTTATTTTGTTTTTCCTTCTTTTTTTTTTGACGTACTCTTTACGTTTGTCTTTGTTCATTATTGGATGCATTCTTAATTCTTCTAGCTATTTTAAAATTGATTGGTACTCTATAATGTCCCCAGGCCAATGTATCAATTTTGTTCTCTAAAATATAACGTTTGTCATCAAATGCACTTAATGCAACTTTATTTTGGCGAATGGTATACATTTTATGTAATCTTGAGCGAAATGAATTTTGCTCTTTCTCAATTTCACAATTACCCATCAAACATTCAAAATAGTGATTAAAGTTAATTTCTTTTTCTATGATATATTTCTTCACACCCTTTGCTTTCTTCATTTTATCTATACCATTCGTTTGAATGCAATACATTTTACTGCGTAATCCAACGAAGGCATTTACAATTTTACCATTCAATTCATCTTTGAATAAACCTGGAACTTTCTTATTTACACGTGGGATTTTGAAAACATTATCTGGGGGATAATCGCTAGTATCATATCTACTTATATCACTCTTCATATCGTCATAAAAACTATCAGACTTAATTTGATATATAAATGAGTCGGTATCAGTATAAGCTAATGTCACATTTTCACCATATTTCGGCTTCATGTAATTATAGTGAAAATCATACATGACAGTTTTCGATATGTCTAAAACTGCAAGGCCAACAGCTATTGGCTTATTCATTAAAATACTCGTTCTTTCCATTTCAATGGCGACAAAGTTCTCATCAAATATGGTTGATCTCTTAAAATTTGGTTTAGCGACGAGTGAGCTTACACCATATCTTCCACTCCATTCCGATCTCAATTTGATATCAACGCGGGACCGCAAATTTTCCATTGTTTTGCCTGTGAATTAGAATAAATTAACATTCTCAATTAGATTAAATTGCGTTATGAAAAACAGCTCTCGATAATACATACCAAAAACTGCATTGCAGAGCAGCTTGAAGAAATTTTTCTCAAATTCATTAGTCGCCTTTGTTCGCATTTGAGTGTTGAGCATGATGTATGGCTTCAACCAAGCAGATTGTTTGAACTGAAGGACGCGATGGACTTTTTTTAATTTCAACCCATGCTGTAATGCTAATTTTAACATGCGGTAGTGGATAACATAGTTTTTTTTATCATGCAGCGTTAATAGAAGTTTTTTAATGCCTATTGCACCTGGGACTTCTTTGTTTTCAGCACAAAATGGGTAGTCATTATGTAAATCATGTAGATGTGGTGGATACTCTAAATCAACTTCAAGAACATAACCGATTTCAGCATCATCTGTGACATTTAATATTTTCATTGCGTTAAATTCATCTTCACACCACTGAAATTGGCTATGAGGCAGATGCTGCATCATTGAGTGTCCATATAAATTGTTCGCATCGAGATACATGATGTATGTTGATTCTTTACTTTCGTCAAAATTGTTCATATATTTATTATTTGCCGTGGTGTACCTCTTGCTGCACTGGCTTATACCACCTCGAATTCCTCTTTCGACGAATAAAAGCATATCAATGTCTTTCAGTAGCTCTAGCTTAACTTTTGTATAGCGAAGCATGGCGTCGAATGAAAGGCCAGGTGCTGTATAATAGTTCGCGGGATCTAATTTGTAGATTGTCTTACACGTTTTTCTGAAGTTTTCGAATACATCGGCAAGAAGAAGCACATCGGTTTTCAAGTAAAGATCCGAGTACTCACCGAGATTTTTTATGTTAAATTCATTCCATACTTTAACCGCGAAATCATAGTCCGCATCTGAAATGTCTTGTTTAATCAGTTTGCTGTGAAATGCTTCTTTCGGTGGTAGAGTTGTATCTTCCAATTTTTCCCAATTATCAACGTAATCGTAGCAGAAGACACCTTTTCGCTCCAGCAATTTCAATTGACGCTCACACAAATCTGAACATTCTACCTTCAATATTCGCTTCTCTTCCAATGGGATTAGTGACGATAAAAAGTCCAATGAAGAAGCCATGAATCGAAGTGAGTCGATAAATCGCAATTTGATGGATTCTTTGTAATTTTTCCGCGGATCCATTCACAGTTTTCGTAAATGAAATGTACTGCTCTGTATTTAATGGTATAATTGAAACCTGACCTGGAATACATGTGGTCAGTTTATGTAGCAAAAAATGCGAGTCGTAATGAGTCAAATTATGGAAAACTACAGGAATTGTTCTACTTTCAGCGTACTGTAGATTACATGTTTGATGTGCAGCACCGCGATATTCGCCCGTTAAATGAGAGTGGTCTCGGACTCTTACGCATCCATCTTCAAATTCACTCTCACAAATATGACATTTCGCTGCTTTTTGGAAACTCTCCTCCAATTCAGGTGTCATTTTCAGTG
The DNA here is from genome assembly GCA_028476595.1 of Obolodiplosis robiniae. Classification (NCBI taxonomy): domain Eukaryota; kingdom Metazoa; phylum Arthropoda; class Insecta; order Diptera; family Cecidomyiidae; genus Obolodiplosis; species Obolodiplosis robiniae. Next base: position 26,374 of record JAOPHN010000011.1, read on the forward strand.
GGATAATTTTGTTCAATGTTTGTCCTACAAAATGTGCTAATCTCTGCAATTCACCCATGAACCAATCAACACAATCGAGTCCACGTCTGCTGTCGTAGTATGAAATTGATTCATCATAGCTGCATTTAAAATAGTATCCGACACTATAAACTTCATGTTGTTGATATGCAGCAGTAGCGTCACTATCAAATATTTTTTTTTCAGGTTCCTTTAAGAGAGATTCAACGTCTGCGTATATAATGAATGGTGAATCTAATTGATTTTTCCTATTCACAAATTCAATCATATCATTTTCATCTGTTGGCATTTCGATTTGAAATTCATTTTGCTTCATACAGTTTTCTCGATGATGTGTCAATTTTTCCAGCTTTTGAAAGTGGTTTAAGCAACGATCACAGAAATAAAGCTGACCCTTATGTTTCGAAACTTGATTGGAAATTAGCCTGCTTAGGTTCTTGATCCAACAGTAATGCGATTTGATGATCATATTAGAGTCCGACGTTCCGCGAGA
>JAOPHN010000012.1:0-26784 GCA_028476595.1 Obolodiplosis robiniae
CAGTCAGGCTCATGTGTATATATGAGTGACTCCCGTAAGTCGTGGTAATAAGGTCACCCGCAGCCTTTCTATCATTAGATAGTTTGGAGACTGTCGAGGGAGATGCAAGTACCTGTGTTAGTAAGAAACTGGATCCACGGCACTCGAATTCTGCAATAAAATGCGAAGTCGTGTCGATAGGGGACCGTAAGACCGCGAACTATCGACTATAGCCAAAAAACATCATAAATCTTGCTAAATTCGCGATCACCTCGCCTTAGTTAAACCGGACAATCGTAACAGACTGACAACGAACAGACACTCCCAGACAATTCCCCTATTTCGATCAACCTGATCACAGACTATCCCAAGACTTACGTCATGCATAAAGAATTCACACAAGGGAGAAGGAAGAACGGAGAGGACACAGAACCAGAAGGCAGATAAAAGGAAGACAAAAAGAAGAGGACAATACAAAGAGGAAATAAACACCAAGAAGGAAGACAAAAAGGAAGAACACAAGAAGACCAAGGAAGACAACGGATACATCAACAAACCGAAAGAATCCACCAAACAAGAAAGAGAAGGAAGGAAGGAAGAATACAGGATGACCAGTGAAGACTAAAAAATGGAGAAAGGAAGACATACAAGGAGGATATACAGTGAAGGAGTAGCAAGAGAAAAGGAAAAACACACCCACCACCAAACAAGAAAGAGAAGGAAGGAAGACATACAACAGGATGAACACAGGAGGTAAGAAGAACACAGGATGACCAAGGAAGACGCAATCCAAACAGGAAGGATATACAATAAAGGATGAACAAGAGGAAAAGGAAACACACAACCACCACCCATCAACATACACCAAACAAGAAGGAGCAGGAAGGAAAACATACAACAGGACAAACACAGGAGGAAGGAAGAACACAGGATGACCAAGGAAGACGATAAGTAGAAAATGGAGACACAATCCAAACAGGAAGGAAGACTCACAAGAGGATGAACAATAGGAAAAGGAAACAACATAAACCAAACAAGAAGGAGAAAGAAGGAAGACATACAACAGGACAAACACAGGAAGAAGGAAGAACACAGGAGGACCAAGGAAGACGCACTCCAAACAGGAAGGAAGACACACAAAAGGATACGCAAGGAAGGATGAACAAGAGGAAAAGGAAACACACAACCAACACCTATCAACATACAAGAAGAAGAAGGAAGGAAAACATACAACAGGACTAACACAGGAGGAAGGAAGAATACAGGATGACCAAGGAAGACTAAAAATGGAAAAAGGAGGCATAACCAAACAGGAAGGAAGACATACAAGAGGATAAACAAGGAAGGATTAGCAAGAGGAAAGGAAACACACACCCACCACCTAGGAAAAATAGACCCACCACCCAAAAAATCCGAATACAGTAGCGAACTCCCTGAAGAAAATAAAATCCACCACCCACCACCCACCACCCACCACCCACCACCCACCACCCACCACCCACCACCCACCACCCACCACCCAGGAAAAATCCACCACCCACCACCCACCACCCACCACCCACCACCCACCACCCACCACCCACCACCCACCACCCACCACCTATGACCCACCACCCACCACCCACCACCCACCACCCACCACCCACCACCCACCACCCACCACCCACCACCCACCACCGGAGACCCACCACCCCACCACCCACCACCAGCAGAAAAGTATATAAGCAAGCGCATACCAGAGGAAAACATCATTCTGCAGCCGAACGTCGAACGAGCAACATCGAAGGAACAGCAAATTTAGCAGTAGGAAGCCAGCCAAACAGAAGCAGCCGGAAAAGAATTTTAAAAAATCAAAACCTTCTTCTCCTGGAGGAGAAAAATAGGAATTTTAAAAAATCAATCCGGAAGAAGGAGAGGATGACCAGAAAGACGAAGGAGAGGACGACAAAAGAGAGGATGACGAAGGAGAGGATGACGAAGGAGAGGACGAAACCGGAGTTGTATGAAGAATTCTTATGCATGAAAAATCACTCTCCCTCCCCCTGTCCGAACTTGCCACGACTCAAATCATGACGGGAGCATGAGCGCGACTGGCACTAACTTTGGAGGTGGATCTCCATCGTATCACTTTGATACGATGCCACATTGCGCTCCAAGCAGAAAGGACTAAGTCAGTAGCCTATAGGGTATTAGGATGTTTTTTCAGCTTAGATAGAAAGTTGTCTGCCTCCAATTTACCATCAACATCTTGTCTTGCTCAAAACAAGGCAATATGCTGGTGCCGTGCAAGTCTATAGGACTAGAGATTTGCATGGGTTATCCACAGGTCCCCAAAACAAACAAACCCAACCCAAACCAAACCCAAACCCAATCCGCGAGTAACCAGAAGTAGTACAGGTATGCGAAACTGGTGAAAGCCCATTTCTTAATCCAAATAAGCGATACCAAACCTCAGGTAAGCTTATTAACTAGTAGCTATGAGAAGCAAGGCCAATCCTCAGGCAAGCTTACATAGTGAAAGTCCTTGTCTGGCCACTGATGATGGAATAGTCAATCATCCTATTCCGAAACAAGGCAAATCTCCACATTTCATCTCTCTTTTTCTCAACTCCTCAAACTCAGCCCAACCCATAAACCAAGCAATGCCAAATGCTATAGTTACCAATAGGGAGATACGGATGTTGTGTAAATCCTTCTGATTTGACGCAACATACGGATCAAAATATAGGAAAGGGACATACATACAGAGGTGAACGCGAATATAATTAAAATTTGCTTTTCTTAAATCCCCGTCAATTTAAATTTTTTTCTAAAATTGGCTGTTCCAAACCGGGGTGGACAGACCAGGTGGATAGCCTTCGGATAGGCGCCCAACCAATGAAAGCACAGACAACTGCTATCCCGCTCGAAGACAGGGGAAACGCGCAAACGATCTGCGGAGGTCATAAATACGCCTCCTCTCTCTTACTGGATCCTGTAAAAACACTCAGGTGAAAGGATGAGAAAAATTTAATAGTTACCAATAGGGAGATACGGATGTTGTGTAAATCCTTCTGATTTGACGCAACATACGGATCAAAATATGGGAAAAGAGACATCCATACAGAGGTGAACGCGAATATAATTAAAATTTGCTTTTCTTAATAAATCCCCCGTCAATTTAACTTTTTCTAAATTGGCTGTTCCAAACCGGGGTGAACAGACCAGGTGGATAGCCTTCGGATAGGCGCCCAACCAATGAAAGCACAGGCAACTGCTATCCCGCTCGAAGACAGGGGAAACGCGCAAACGACCTGCGGAGGTAAAAACACGCCTCCTCTCTCTTACTGGATCCTGTAAAAACACTCAGGTGAAAGGATGAGAAAAACTTAATACTTGTTCAGACAGGCTCATGTGTATATATGAGTGACTCCCGTAAGTCGTGGTAATAAGGTCACCCGCAGCCTTTCTATCATTGGATAGTTTGGAGACTGTCAAGGGAGATGCAAGTACTTGTGTTAGTAAGAAACTGGATCCACGGCACTCGAATTCTGCAATAAAATGCGAAGTCGTGTCGATAGGGGACCGTAAGACCGCGAACTATCGTCTATAGCCACAAAACATCATAAATCTTGCTAAATTCGCGATCACCTCGCCTTAGTTAAACCGGACAATCGTAACAGACAGACAACGTCCACCCAAAATCTCATTCTGGTCTGACACTTTTACTTGATGTGTAGGTCTGCCTCGCTGCAGAAGCGTGCCTCATTTTACTCGCATAGAGGAGAAATGACAACCTTCAGACAGAACGGCTTACCGTCAGATGTGAATCACATTTATAAAAAACTTGACCCCAAAATGGCTAGGACTGTTTAAATATAAAAGATGACTTTCACACTGACATTCTATTCCTGAAAAATGTGTTAAGTAATTACCCTTTTAAACACAGATGTGTTTTTGATATAAGACCATAATAGAGTAATTAAATCTTCAATTAACCCCAGTAACTATGATAAGTGAAGCCAATCCTCAGGCAAACTTACATAGTGAAAGCCCTTGTCTGGCCACTGATGATGGAATAGTCAATCATCCTATTCCGAAACAAGGCAAATCTCCATATTTCAACTCTCTTATTCTCAACTCCTCAAACTCAGCCCAACCCATAAACCAAGCAATGCCAAATGCTATAGTTACCAATAGGGAGATACGGATGTTGTGTAAATCCTTCTGATTTGACGCAACATACGGATCAAAATATGGGAAAAGAGACATCCATACAGAGGTGAACGCGAATATAATTAAAATTTGCTTTTCTTAATAAATCCCCGTCAATTTAACTTTTTCTAAATTGGCTGTTCCAAACCGGGGGGTGAACAGACCAGGTGGATAGCCTTCGGATAGGCGCCCAACCAATGAAAGCACAGGCAACTGCTATCCCGCTCGAAGACAGGGGAAACGCGCAAACGACCTGCGGAGGTAAAAACACGCCTCCTCTCTCTTACTGGATCCTGTAAAAACACTCAGGTGAAAGGATGAGAAAAACTTAATACTTGTTCAGACAGGCTCATGTGTATATATGAGTGACTCCCGTAAGTCGTGGTAATAAGGTCACCCGCAGCCTTTCTATCATTGGATAGTTTGGAGACTGTCAAGGGAGATGCAAGTACTTGTGTTAGTAAGAAACTGGATCCACGGCACTCGAATTCTGCAATAAAATGCGAAGGTCGTGTCGATAGGGGACCGTAAGACCGCGAACTATCGTCTATAGCCACAAAACATCATAAATCTTGCTAAATTCGCGATCACCTCGCCTTAGTTAAACCGGACAATCGTAACAGACAGACAACGTCCACCCAAAATCTCATTCTGGTCTGACACTTTTACTTGATGTGTAGGTCTGCCTCGCTGCAGAAGCGTGCCTCATTTTACTCGCATAGAGGAGAAATGACAACCTTCAGACAGAACGGCTTACCGTCAGATGTGAATCACATTTATAAAAAACTTGACCCTTTCGCCACCCAAAATGGCTAGGACTGTTTAAATATAAAAGATGACTTTCACACTGACATTCTATTCCTGAAAAATGTGTTAAGTAATTACCCTTTTAAACACAGATGTGTTTTTGATATAAGACCATAATAGAGTAATTAAATCTTCAATTAACCCCAGTAACTATGATAAGTGAAGCCAATCCTCAGGCAAACTTACATAGTGAAAGCCCTTGTCTGGCCACTGATGATGGAATAGTCAATCATCCTATTCCGAAACAAGGCAAATCTCCATATTTCAACTCTCTTATTCTCAACTCCTCAAACTCAGCCCAACCCATAAACCAAGCAATGCCAAATGCTATAGTTACCAATAGGGAGATACGGATGTTGTGTAAATCCTTCTGATTTGACGCAACATACGGATCAAAATATGGGAAAAGAGACATCCATACAGAGGTGAACGCGAATATAATTAAAATTTGCTTTTCTTAATAAATCCCCGTCAATTTAACCTTTTTCTAAAATTGGCTGTTCCAAACCGGGGTGAACAGACCAGGTGGATAGCCTTCGGATAGGCGCCCAACCAATGAAAGCACAGGCAACTGCTATCCCGCTCGAAGACAGGGGAAACGCGCAAACGACCTGCGGAGGTAAAAACACGCCTCCTCTCTCTTACTGGATCCTGTAAAAACACTCAGGTGAAAGGATGAGAAAAACTTAATACTTGTTCAGACAGGCTCATGTGTATATATGAGTGACTCCCGTAAGTCGTGGTAATAAGGTCACCCGCACGCTTTCTATCATTGGATAGTTTGGAGACTGTCAAGGGAGATGCAAGTACTTGTGTTAGTAAGAAACTGGATCCACGGCACTCGAATTCTGCAATAAAATGCGAAGTCGTGTCGATAGGGGACCGTAAGACCGCGAACTATCGTCTATAGCCACAAAACATCCATAAATCTTGCTAAATTCGCGATCACCTCGCCTTAGTTAAACCGGACAATCGTAACAGACAGACAACGTCCACCCAAAATCTCATTCTGGTCTGACACTTTTACTTGATGTGTAGGTCTGCCTCGCTGCAGAAGCGTGCCTCATTTTACTCGCATAGAGGAGAAATGACAACCTTCAGACAGAACGGCTTACCGTCAGATGTGAATCACATTTATAAAAAACTTGACCCTTTCGCCACCCAAAATGGCTAGGACTGTTTAAATATAAAAGATGACTTTCACACTGACATTCTATTCCTGAAAAATGTAGTTAAGTAATTACCCTTTTAAACACAGATGTGTTTTTGATATAAGACCATAATAGAGTAATTAAATCTTCAATTAACCCCAGTAACTATGATAAGTGAAGCCAATCCTCAGGCAAACTTACATAGTGAAAGCCCTTGTCTGGCCACTGATGATGGAATAGTCAATCATCCTATTCCGAAACAAGGCAAATCTCCATATTTCAACTCTCTTATTCTCAACTCCTCAAACTCAGCCCAACCCATAAACCAAGCAATGCCAAATGCTATAGTTTACCAATAGGAGAGATACGGATGTTGTGTAAATCCTTCTGATTTGACGCAACATACGGATCAAAATATGGGGAAAAGAGACATCCATACAGAGGTGAACGCGAATATAATTAAAATTTGCTTTTCTTAATAAATCCCCGTCAATTTAACTTTTTCTAAATTGGCTGTTCAAACCGGGGGTGAACAGACCAGGTGGATAGCCTTCGGATAGGCGCCCAACCAATGAAAGCACAGGCAACTGCTATCCCGCTCGAAGACAGGGGAAACGCGCAAACGACCTGCGGAGGTAAAAACACGCCTCCTCTCTCTTACTGGATCCTGTAAAAACACTCAGGTGAAAGGATGAGAAAAACTTAATACTTGTTCAGACAGGCTCATGTGTATATATGAGTGACTCCCGTAAGTCGTGGTAATAAGGTCACCCGCAGCCTTTCTATCATTGGATAGTTTGGAGACTGTCAAGGGAGATGCAAGTACTTGTGTTAGTAAGAAACTGGATCCACGGCACTCGAATTCTGCAATAAAATGCGAAGTCGTGTCGATAGGGGACCGTAAGACCGCGAACTATCGTCTATAGCCACAAAACATCATAAATCTTGCTAAATTCGCGATCACCTCGCCTTAGTTAAACCGGACAATCGTAACAGACAGACAACGTCCACCCAAAATCTCATTCTGGTCTGACACTTTTACTTGATGTGTAGGTCTGCCTCGCTGCAGAAGCGTGCCTCATTTTACTCGCATAGAGGAGAAATGACAACCTTCAGACAGAACGGCTTACCGTCAGATGTGAATCACATTTATAAAAAACTTGACCCTTTCGCCACCCAAAATGGCTAGGGACTGTTTAAATATAAAAGATGACTTTCACACTGACATTCTATTCCTGAAAAATGTGTTAAGTAATTACCCTTTTAAACACAGATGTGTTTTTGATATAAGACCATAATAGAGTAATTAAATCTTCAATTAACCCCAGTAACTATGATAAGTGAAGCCAATCCTCAGGCAAACTTACATAGTGAAAGCCCTTGTCTGGCCACTGATGATGGAATAGTCAATCATCCTATTCCGAAACAAGGCAAATCTCCATATTTCAACTCTCTTATTCTCAACTCCTCAAACTCAGCCCAACCCATAAACCAAGCAATGCCAAATGCTATAGTTACCAATAGGGAGATACGGATGTTGTGTAAAATCCTTCTGATTTGACGCAACATACGGATCAAAATATGGGAAAAGAGACATCCATACAGAGGTGAACGCGAATATAATTAAAATTTGCTTTTCTTAATAAATCCCCGTCAATTTAACTTTTTCTAAATTGGCTGTTCCAAACCGGGGTGAACAGACCAGGTGGATAGCCTTCGGATAGGCGCCCAACCAATGAAAGCACAGGCAACTGCTATCCCGCTCGAAGACAGGGGAAACGCGCAAACGACCTGCGGAGGTAAAAACACGCCTCCTCTCTCTTACTGGATCCTGTAAAAACACTCAGGTGAAAGGATGAGAAAAACTTAATACTTGTTCAGACAAGGCTCATGTGTATATATGAGTGACTCCCGTAAGTCGTGGTAATAAGGTCACCCGCAGCCTTTCTATCATTGGATAGTTTGGAGACTGTCAAGGGAGATGCAAGTACTTGTGTTAGTAAGAAACTGGATCCACGGCACTCGAATTCTGCAATAAAATGCGAAGTCGTGTCGATAGGGGACCGTAAGACCGCGAACTATCGTCTATAGCCACAAAACATCATAAATCTTGCTAAATTCGCGATCACCTCGCCTTAGTTAAACCGGACAATCGTAACAGACAGACAACGTCCACCCAAAATCTCATTCTGGTCCTGACACTTTTACTTGATGTGTAGGTCTGCCTCGCTGCAGAAGCGTGCCTCATTTTACTCGCATAGAGGAGAAATGACAACCTTCAGACAGAACGGCTTACCGTCAGATGTGAATCACATTTATAAAAAACTTGACCCTTTCGCCACCCAAAATGGCTAGGACTGTTTAAATATAAAAGATGACTTTCACACTGACATTCTATTCCTGAAAAATGTGTTAAGTAATTACCCTTTTAAACACAGATGTGTTTTTGATATAAGACCATAATAGAGTAATTAAATCTTCAATTAACCCCAGTAACTATGATAAGTGAAGCCAATCCTCAGGCAAACTTACATAGTGAAAGCCCTTGTCTGGCCACTGATGATGGAATAGTCAATCATCCTATTCCGAAACAAGGCAAATCTCCATATTTCAACTCTCTTATTCTCAACTCCTCAAACTCAGCCCAACCCATAAACCAAGCAATGCCAAATGCTATAGTTACCAATAGGGAGATACGGATGTTGTGTAAATCCTTCTGATTTGACGCAACATACGGATCAAAATATGGGAAAAGAGACATCCATACAGAGGTGAACGCGAATATAATTAAAATTTGCTTTTCTTAATAAATCCCCGTCAATTTAACTTTTTCTAAATTGGCTGTTCCAAACCGGGGTGAACAGACCAGGTGGATAGCCTTCGGATAGGCGCCCAACCAATGAAAGCACAGGCAACTGCTATCCCGCTCGAAGACAGGGGAAACGCGCAAACGACCTGCGGAGGTAAAAACACGCCTCCTCTCTCTTACTGGATCCTGTAAAAACACTCAGGTGAAAGGATGAGAAAAACTTAATACTTGTTCAGACAGGCTCATGTGTATATATGAGTGACTCCCGTAAGTCGTGGTAATAAGGTCACCCGCAGCCTTTCTATCATTGGATAGTTTGGAGACTGTCAAGGGAGATGCAAGTACTTGTGTTAGTAAGAAACTGGATCCACGGCACTCGAATTCTGCAATAAAATGCGAAGTCGTGTCGATAGGGGACCGTAAGACCGCGAACTATCGTCTATAGCCACAAAACATCATAAATCTTGCTAAATTCGCGATCACCTCGCCTTAGTTAAACCGGACAATCGTAACAGACAGACAACGTCCACCCAAAATCTCATTCTGGTCTGACACTTTTACTTGATGTGTAGGTCTGCCTCGCTGCAGAAGCGTGCCTCATTTTACTCGCATAGAGGAGAAATGACAACCTTCAGACAGAACGGCTTACCGTCAGATGTGAATCACATTTATAAAAAACTTGACCCTTTCGCCACCCAAAATGGCTAGGACTGTTTAAATATAAAAGATGACTTTCACACTGACATTCTATTCCTGAAAAATGTGTTAAGTAATTACCCTTTTAAACACAGATGTGTTTTTGATATAAGACCATAATAGAGTAATTAAATCTTCAATTAACCCCAGTAACTATGATAAGTGAAGCCAATCCTCAGGCAAACTTACATAGTGAAAGCCCTTGTCTGGCCACTGATGATGGAATAGTCAATCATCCTATTCCGAAACAAGGCAAATCTCCATATTTCAACTCTCTTATTCTCAACTCCTCAAACTCAGCCCAACCCATAAACCAAGCAATGCCAAATGCTATAGTTACCAATAGGGAGATACGGATGTTGTGTAAATCCTTCTGATTTGACGCAACATACGGATCAAAATATGGGAAAAGAGACATCCATACAGAGGTGAACGCGAATATAATTAAAATTTGCTTTTCTTAATAAATCCCCGTCAATTTAACTTTTTCTAAATTGGCTGTTCCAAACCGGGGTGAACAGACCAGGTGGATAGCCTTCGGATAGGCGCCCAACCAATGAAAGCACAGGCAACTGCTATCCCGCTCGAAGACAGGGGAAACGCGCAAACGACCTGCGGAGGTAAAAACACGCCTCCTCTCTCTTACTGGATCCTGTAAAAACACTCAGGTGAAAGGATGAGAAAAACTTAATACTTGTTCAGACAGGCTCATGTGTATATATGAGTGACTCCCGTAAGTCGTGGTAATAAGGTCACCCGCAGCCTTTCTATCATTGGATAGTTTGGAGACTGTCAAGGGAGATGCAAGTACTTGTGTTAGTAAGAAACTGGATCCACGGCACTCGAATTCTGCAATAAAATGCGAAGTCGTGTCGATAGGGGACCGTAAGACCGCGAACTATCGTCTATAGCCACAAAACATCATAAATCTTGCTAAATTCGCGATCACCTCGCCTTAGTTAAACCGGACAATCGTAACAGACAGACAACGTCCACCCAAAATCTCATTCTGGTCTGACACTTTTACTTGATGTGTAGGTCTGCCTCGCTGCAGAAGCGTGCCTCATTTTACTCGCATAGAGGAGAAATGACAACCTTCAGACAGAACGGCTTACCGTCAGATGTGAATCACATTTATAAAAAACTTGACCCTTTCGCCACCCAAAATGGCTAGGACTGTTTAAATATAAAAGATGACTTTCACACTGACATTCTATTCCTGAAAAATGTGTTAAGTAATTACCCTTTTAAACACAGATGTGTTTTTGATATAAGACCATAATAGAGTAATTAAATCTTCAATTAACCCCAGTAACTATGATAAGTGAAGCCAATCCTCAGGCAAACTTACATAGTGAAAGCCCTTGTCTGGCCACTGATGATGGAATAGTCAATCATCCTATTCCGAAACAAGGCAAATCTCCATATTTCAACTCTCTTATTCTCAACTCCTCAAACTCAGCCCAACCCATAAACCAAGCAATGCCAAATGCTATAGTTACCAATAGGGAGATACGGATGTTGTGTAAATCCTTCTGATTTGACGCAACATACGGATCAAAATATGGGAAAAGAGACATCCATACAGAGGTGAACGCGAATATAATTAAAATTTGCTTTTCTTAATAAATCCCCGTCAATTTAACTTTTTCTAAATTGGCTGTTCCAAACCGGGGTGAACAGACCAGGTGGATAGCCTTCGGATAGGCGCCCAACCAATGAAAGCACAGGCAACTGCTATCCCGCTCGAAGACAGGGGAAACGCGCAAACGACCTGCGGAGGTAAAAACACGCCTCCTCTCTCTTACTGGATCCTGTAAAAACACTCAGGTGAAAGGATGAGAAAAACTTAATACTTGTTCAGACAGGCTCATGTGTATATATGAGTGACTCCCGTAAGTCGTGGTAATAAGGTCACCCGCAGCCTTTCTATCATTGGATAGTTTGGAGACTGTCAAGGGAGATGCAAGTACTTGTGTTAGTAAGAAACTGGATCCACGGCACTCGAATTCTGCAATAAAATGCGAAGTCGTGTCGATAGGGGACCGTAAGACCGCGAACTATCGTCTATAGCCACAAAACATCATAAATCTTGCTAAATTCGCGATCACCTCGCCTTAGTTAAACCGGACAATCGTAACAGACAGACAACGTCCACCCAAAATCTCATTCTGGTCTGACACTTTTACTTGATGTGTAGGTCTGCCTCGCTGCAGAAGCGTGCCTCATTTTACTCGCATAGAGGAGAAATGACAACCTTCAGACAGAACGGCTTACCGTCAGATGTGAATCACATTTATAAAAAACTTGACCCTTTCGCCACCCAAAATGGCTAGGACTGTTTAAATATAAAAGATGACTTTCACACTGACATTCTATTCCTGAAAAATGTGTTAAGTAATTACCCTTTTAAACACAGATGTGTTTTTGATATAAGACCATAATAGAGTAATTAAATCTTCAATTAACCCCAGTAACTATGATAAGTGAAGCCAATCCTCAGGCAAACTTACATAGTGAAAGCCCTTGTCTGGCCACTGATGATGGAATAGTCAATCATCCTATTCCGAAACAAGGCAAATCTCCATATTTCAACTCTCTTATTCTCAACTCCTCAAACTCAGCCCAACCCATAAACCAAGCAATGCCAAATGCTATAGTTACCAATAGGGAGATACGGATGTTGTGTAAATCCTTCTGATTTGACGCAACATACGGATCAAAATATGGGAAAAGAGACATCCATACAGAGGTGAACGCGAATATAATTAAAATTTGCTTTTCTTAATAAATCCCCGTCAATTTAACTTTTTCTAAATTGGCTGTTCCAAACCGGGGTGAACAGACCAGGTGGATAGCCTTCGGATAGGCGCCCAACCAATGAAAGCACAGGCAACTGCTATCCCGCTCGAAGACAGGGGAAACGCGCAAACGACCTGCGGAGGTAAAAACACGCCTCCTCTCTCTTACTGGATCCTGTAAAAACACTCAGGTGAAAGGATGAGAAAAACTTAATACTTGTTCAGACAGGCTCATGTGTATATATGAGTGACTCCCGTAAGTCGTGGTAATAAGGTCACCCGCAGCCTTTCTATCATTGGATAGTTTGGAGACTGTCAAGGGAGATGCAAGTACTTGTGTTAGTAAGAAACTGGATCCACGGCACTCGAATTCTGCAATAAAATGCGAAGTCGTGTCGATAGGGGACCGTAAGACCGCGAACTATCGTCTATAGCCACAAAACATCATAAATCTTGCTAAATTCGCGATCACCTCGCCTTAGTTAAACCGGACAATCGTAACAGACAGACAACGTCCACCCAAAATCTCATTCTGGTCTGACACTTTTACTTGATGTGTAGGTCTGCCTCGCTGCAGAAGCGTGCCTCATTTTACTCGCATAGAGGAGAAATGACAACCTTCAGACAGAACGGCTTACCGTCAGATGTGAATCACATTTATAAAAAACTTGACCCTTTCGCCACCCAAAATGGCTAGGACTGTTTAAATATAAAAGATGACTTTCACACTGACATTCTATTCCTGAAAAATGTGTTAAGTAATTACCCTTTTAAACACAGATGTGTTTTTGATATAAGACCATAATAGAGTAATTAAATCTTCAATTAACCCCAGTAACTATGATAAGTGAAGCCAATCCTCAGGCAAACTTACATAGTGAAAGCCCTTGTCTGGCCACTGATGATGGAATAGTCAATCATCCTATTCCGAAACAAGGCAAATCTCCATATTTCAACTCTCTTATTCTCAACTCCTCAAACTCAGCCCAACCCATAAACCAAGCAATGCCAAATGCTAGAGTTACCAATAGGGAGATACGGATGTTGTGTAAATCCTTCTGATTTGACGCAACATACGGATCAAAATATGGGAAAAGAGACATCCATACAGAGGTGAACGCGAATATAATTAAAATTTGCTTTTCTTAATAAATCCCCGTCAATTTAACTTTTTCTAAATTGGCTGTTCCAAACCGGGGTGAACAGACCAGGTGGATAGCCTTCGGATAGGCGCCCAACCAATGAAAGCACAGGCAACTGCTATCCCGCTCGAAGACAGGGGAAACGCGCAAACGACCTGCGGAGGTAAAAACACGCCTCCTCTCTCTTACTGGATCCTGTAAAAACACTCAGGTGAAAGGATGAGAAAAACTTAGTAGGCGAAACTGGTGAAAGCCCATTTCTTAATCCAAATAAGCGATACCAAACCTCAGGTAAGCTTATTAACTAGTAGCTATGAGAAGCAAGGCCAATCCTCAGGCAAGCTTACATAGTGAAAGTCCTTGTCTGGCCACTGATGATGGAATAGTCAATCATCCTATTCCGAAACAAGGCAAATCTCAATTTTTTTAACTCTCATTTTCTCAAACTCAGCCCAACCCATAAACCAAGCAATGCCAAATGCTATAGTTACCAATAGGGAGATACGGATGTTGTGTAAATCCTTCTGATTTGACGCAACATACGGATCAAAATATAGGAAAAGAGACATCCATACAGAGGTGAACGCGAATATAATTAAAAATTTACTTTTCTTAATAAATCCCCGTCAATTTAACTTTTTCTAAATTGGCTGTTCCAAACCGGGGTGAACAGACCAGGTGGATAGCCTTCGGATAGGCGCCCAACCAATGAAAGCACAGGCAACTGCTATCCCGCTCGAAGACAGGGGAAACGCGCAAACGATCTGCGGAGGTAAAAACACGCCTCCTCTCTCTTACTGGATCCTGTAAAAACACTCAGGTGAAGGGATGAGAAAAAAACTTAAGATTACAACCCTCAGGGCAGATACGACTTGCCATAAGACCACAACGTCCACCCAAAATCTCATTCTGGTCTGACACTTTTACTTGATGTGTAGGTCTGCCCCGCTGCAGAAGCATGCCTCATTTTACTCGCATAGAGGAGAAATGACAACCTTCAGTCAGAACGGCTTACCGTCAGATGTGGAGCACATTTATAAAAAACTTGACCCTTTCGCCACCCACGTAAATGGCTAGGACTGTTTAAATATAAAAGATGACTATCACACTGACACCCTATTCTTGTAAAATGTGTTACTTAATTATCCTTTTAAACACAGATGTGTTTTTGATATTTCAAATAAGACCAAAGCATAGTAAATAAAATCCTCAATTAACCCCAGTAACTATGATAAGTGAAGCCAATCCTCAGGCAAACTTACATAGTGAAAGCCCTTGTCTGGCCACTGATGATGGAAATAGTTATCATCCTATTTCCGAAACAAGGCAATAAGTCTTTTCTTTCTTTTTCGATCCAAGTCTCAATCCAAATATGCTGAAATATTGATTTCCTAGTAACTTAACGTTAAATTATCAATGTTCTTTGTGTTGAACTTCAGCATTTAACGACTACAACTGACGCGCATAGAGTCTCCCGTGTAGGCGTTTTCCGATGAAAGCATACAGAGAAGTAACAGTCGCTTGAAATGGCGGGCATCCAAAACGGTCTGGGTGAGAATACAACCCTCACTCCATCATTACCTTAATACTTGACTAAGGCTTCTGTTCTGAACGGAAGTAACACCGGTAAGTCCGGAAAGGGACCACCGGCAGCCTCTGTGTCTTTCTAAAGACAGAGTGGAGCTATTAGGCTGAGTAACTGACTGTATGTGAGTAAAAAGGTTACTATGCGGCAACCGACGGGAGAATACAACCCTCCTGACGGGATCTGACCCAATTGAGATTACAACCCTCAGGGCAGATACGACTTGCCATAAGACCACAACGTCCACCCAAAATCTCATTCTGGTCTGACACTTTTACTTGATGTGTAGGTCTGCCCCGCTGCAGAAGCATGCCTCATTTTACTCGCATAGAGGAGAAATGACAACCTTCAGTCAGAACGGCTTACCGTCAGATGTGGAGCACATTTATAAAAAACTTGACCCTTTCGCCACCCACGTAAATGGCTAGGACTGTTTAAATATAAAAGATGACTATCACACTGACACCCTATTCTTGTAAAATGTGTTACTTAATTATCCTTTTAAACACAGATGTGTTTTTGATATTTCAAATAAGACCAAAGCATAGTAAATAAAATCCTCAATTAACCCCAGTAACTATGATAAGTGAAGCCAATCCTCAGGCAAACTTACATAGTGAAAGCCCTTGTCTGGCCACTGATGATGGAAATAGTTATCATCCTATTTCCGAAACAAGGCAATAAGTCTTTTCTTTCTTTTTCGATCCAAGTCTCAATCCAAATATGCTGAAATATTGATTTCCTAGTAACTTAACGTTAAATTATCAATGTTCTTTGTGTTGAACTTCAGCATTTAACGACTACAACTGACGCGCATAGAGTCTCCCGTGTAGGCGTTTTCCGATGAAAGCATACAGAGAAGTAACAGTCGCTTGAAATGGCGGGCATCCAAAACGGTCTGGGTGAGAATACAACCCTCACTCCATCATTACCTTAATACTTGACTAAGGCTTCTGTTCTGAACGGAAGTAACACCGGTAAGTCCGGAAAGGGACCACCGGCAGCCTCTGTGTCTTTCTAAAGACAGAGTGGAGCTATTAGGCTGAGTAACTGACTGTATGTGAGTAAAAAGGTTACTATGCGGCAACCGACGGGAGAATACAACCCTCCTGACGGGATCTGACCCAATTGAGATTACAACCCTCAGGGCAGATACGACTTGCCATAAGACCACAACGTCCACCCAAAATCTCATTCTGGTCTGACACTTTTACTTGATGTGTAGGTCTGCCCCGCTGCAGAAGCATGCCTCATTTTACTCGCATAGAGGAGAAATGACAACCTTCAGTCAGAACGGCTTACCGTCAGATGTGGAGCACATTTATAAAAAACTTGACCCTTTCGCCACCCACGTAAATGGCTAGGACTGTTTAAATATAAAAGATGACTATCACACTGACACCCTATTCTTGTAAAATGTGTTACTTAATTATCCTTTTAAACACAGATGTGTTTTTGATATTTCAAATAAGACCAAAGCATAGTAAATAAAATCCTCAATTAACCCCAGTAACTATGATAAGTGAAGCCAATCCTCAGGCAAACTTACATAGTGAAAGCCCTTGTCTGGCCACTGATGATGGAAATAGTTATCATCCTATTTCCGAAACAAGGCAATAAGTCTTTTCTTTCTTTTTCGATCCAAGTCTCAATCCAAATATGCTGAAATATTGATTTCCTAGTAACTTAACGTTAAATTATCAATGTTCTTTGTGTTGAACTTCAGCATTTAACGACTACAACTGACGCGCATAGAGTCTCCCGTGTAGGCGTTTTCCGATGAAAGCATACAGAGAAGTAACAGTCGCTTGAAATGGCGGGCATCCAAAACGGTCTGGGTGAGAATACAACCCTCACTCCATCATTACCTTAATACTTGACTAAGGCTTCTGTTCTGAACGGAAGTAACACCGGTAAGTCCGGAAAGGGACCACCGGCAGCCTCTGTGTCTTTCTAAAGACAGAGTGGAGCTATTAGGCTGAGTAACTGACTGTATGTGAGTAAAAAGGTTACTATGCGGCAACCGACGGGAGAATACAACCCTCCTGACGGGATCTGACCCAATTGAGATTACAACCCTCAGGGCAGATACGACTTGCCATAAGACCACAACGTCCACCCAAAATCTCATTCTGGTCTGACACTTTTACTTGATGTGTAGGTCTGCCCCGCTGCAGAAGCATGCCTCATTTTACTCGCATAGAGGAGAAATGACAACCTTCAGTCAGAACGGCTTACCGTCAGATGTGGAGCACATTTATAAAAAACTTGACCCTTTCGCCACCCACGTAAATGGCTAGGACTGTTTAAATATAAAAGATGACTATCACACTGACACCCTATTCTTGTAAAATGTGTTACTTAATTATCCTTTTAAACACAGATGTGTTTTTGATATTTCAAATAAGACCAAAGCATAGTAAATAAAATCCTCAATTAACCCCAGTAACTATGATAAGTGAAGCCAATCCTCAGGCAAACTTACATAGTGAAAGCCCTTGTCTGGCCACTGATGATGGAAATAGTTATCATCCTATTTCCGAAACAAGGCAATAAGTCTTTTCTTTCTTTTTCGATCCAAGTCTCAATCCAAATATGCTGAAATATTGATTTCCTAGTAACTTAACGTTAAATTATCAATGTTCTTTGTGTTGAACTTCAGCATTTAACGACTACAACTGACGCGCATAGAGTCTCCCGTGTAGGCGTTTTCCGATGAAAGCATACAGAGAAGTAACAGTCGCTTGAAATGGCGGGCATCCAAAACGGTCTGGGTGAGAATACAACCCTCACTCCATCATTACCTTAATACTTGACTAAGGCTTCTGTTCTGAACGGAAGTAACACCGGTAAGTCCGGAAAGGGACCACCGGCAGCCTCTGTGTCTTTCTAAAGACAGAGTGGAGCTATTAGGCTGAGTAACTGACTGTATGTGAGTAAAAAGGTTACTATGCGGCAACCGACGGGAGAATACAACCCTCCTGACGGGATCTGACCCAATTGAGATTACAACCCTCAGGGCAGATACGACTTGCCATAAGACCACAACGTCCACCCAAAATCTCATTCTGGTCTGACACTTTTACTTGATGTGTAGGTCTGCCCCGCTGCAGAAGCATGCCTCATTTTACTCGCATAGAGGAGAAATGACAACCTTCAGTCAGAACGGCTTACCGTCAGATGTGGAGCACATTTATAAAAAACTTGACCCTTTCGCCACCCACGTAAATGGCTAGGACTGTTTAAATATAAAAGATGACTATCACACTGACACCCTATTCATGTAAAATGTGTTACTTAATTATCCTTTTAAACACAGACGTGTTTTTGATATTTCAAACAAGACCAAAGCATAGTAAATAAAATCCTCAATTAACCCCAGTAACTATGATAAGTGAAGCCAATCCTCAGGCAAACTTACATAGTGAAAGCCCTTGTCTGGCCACTGATGATGGTAGTCAATCATCCTATTCCGAAACAAGGCAAATCTCCATATTTCAACTCTCTTATTCTCAACTCCTCAAACTCAGCCCAACCCATAAACCAAGCAATGCCAAATGCTAGAGTTACCAATAGGGAGATACGGATGTTGTGTAAATCCTTCTGATTTGACGCAACATACGGATCAAAATATGGGAAAAGAGACATCCATACAGAGGTGAACGCGAATATAATTAAAATTTGCTTTTCTTAATAAATCCCCGTCAATTTAACTTTTTCTAAATTGGCTGTTCCAAACCGGGGTGAACAGACCAGGTGGATAGCCTTCGGATAGGCGCCCAACCAATGAAAGCACAGGCAACTGCTATCCCGCTCGAAGACAGGGGAAACGCGCAAACGACCTGCGGAGGTAAAAACACGCCTCCTCTCTCTTACTGGATCCTGTAAAAACACTCAGGTGAAAGGATGAGAAAAACTTAATACTTGTTCAGACAGGCTCATGTGTATATATGAGTGACTCCCGTAAGTCGTGGTAATAAGGTCACCCGCAGCCTTTCTATCATTGGATAGTTTGGAGACTGTCAAGGGAGATGCAAGTACTTGTGTTAGTAAGAAACTGGATCCACGGCACTCGAATTCTGCAATAAAATGCGAAGTCGTGTCGATAGGGGACCGTAAGACCGCGAACTATCGTCTATAGCCACAAAACATCATAAATCTTGCTAAATTCGCGATC
This sequence comes from Obolodiplosis robiniae, assembly GCA_028476595.1. Classification (NCBI taxonomy): domain Eukaryota; kingdom Metazoa; phylum Arthropoda; class Insecta; order Diptera; family Cecidomyiidae; genus Obolodiplosis; species Obolodiplosis robiniae. Next base: position 19,342 of record JAOPHN010000012.1, read on the forward strand.
ACCTCGCCTTAGTTAAACCGGACAATCAGACAACGTCCACCCAAAATCTCATTCTGGTCTGACACTTTTACTTGATGTGTAGGTCTGCCCCGCTGCAGAAGCATGCCTCATTTTACTCGCATAGAGGAGAAATGACAACCTTCAGTCAGAACGGCTTACCGTCAGATGTGGAGCACATTTATAAAAAACTTGACCCTTTCGCCACCCACGTAAATGGCTAGGACTGTTTAAATATAAAAGATGACTATCACACTGACACCCTATTCATGTAAAATGTGTTACTTAATTATCCTTTTAAACACAGACGTGTTTTTGATATTTCAAACAAGACCAAAGCATAGTAAATAAAATCCTCAATTAACCCCAGTAACTATGATAAGTGAAGCCAATCCTCAGGCAAACTTACATAGTGAAAGCCCTTGTCTGGCCACTGATGATGGAATAGTCAATCATCCTATTCCGAAACAAGGCAAATCTCCATATTTCAACTCTCTTATTCTCAACTCCTCAAACTCAGCCCAACCCATAAACCAAGCAATGCCAAATGCTAGAGTTACCAATAGGGAGATACGGATGTTGTGTAAATCCTTCTGATTTGACGCAACATACGGATCAAAATATGGGAAAAGAGACATCCATACAGAGGTGAACGCGAATATAATTAAAATTTGCTTTTCTTAATAAATCCCCGTCAATTTAACTTTTTCTAAATTGGCTGTTCCAAACCGGGGTGAACAGACCAGGTGGATAGCCTTCGGATAGGCGCCCAACCAATGAAAGCACAGGCAACTGCTATCCCGCTCGAAGACAGGGGAAACGCGCAAACGACCTGCGGAGGTAAAAACACGCCTCCTCTCTCTTACTGGATCCTGTAAAAACACTCAGGTGAAAGGATGAGAAAAACTTAATACTTGTTCAGACAGGCTCATGTGTATATATGAGTGACTCCCGTAAGTCGTGGTAATAAGGTCACCCGCAGCCTTTCTATCATTGGATAGTTTGGAGACTGTCAAGGGAGATGCAAGTACTTGTGTTAGTAAGAAACTGGATCCACGGCACTCGAATTCTGCAATAAAATGCGAAGTCGTGTCGATAGGGGACCGTAAGACCGCGAACTATCGTCTATAGCCACAAAACATCATAAATCTTGCTAAATTCGCGATCACCTCGCCTTAGTTAAACCGGACAATCAGACAACGTCCACCCAAAATCTCATTCTGGTCTGACACTTTTACTTGATGTGTAGGTCTGCCCCGCTGCAGAAGCATGCCTCATTTTACTCGCATAGAGGAGAAATGACAACCTTCAGTCAGAACGGCTTACCGTCAGATGTGGAGCACATTTATAAAAAACTTGACCCTTTCGCCACCCACGTAAATGGCTAGGACTGTTTAAATATAAAAGATGACTATCACACTGACACCCTATTCATGTAAAATGTGTTACTTAATTATCCTTTTAAACACAGACGTGTTTTTGATATTTCAAACAAGACCAAAGCATAGTAAATAAAATCCTCAATTAACCCCAGTAACTATGATAAGTGAAGCCAATCCTCAGGCAAACTTACATAGTGAAAGCCCTTGTCTGGCCACTGATGATGGAATAGTCAATCATCCTATTCCGAAACAAGGCAAATCTCCATATTTCAACTCTCTTATTCTCAACTCCTCAAACTCAGCCCAACCCATAAACCAAGCAATGCCAAATGCTAGAGTTACCAATAGGGAGATACGGATGTTGTGTAAATCCTTCTGATTTGACGCAACATACGGATCAAAATATGGGAAAAGAGACATCCATACAGAGGTGAACGCGAATATAATTAAAATTTGCTTTTCTTAATAAATCCCCGTCAATTTAACTTTTTCTAAATTGGCTGTTCCAAACCGGGGTGAACAGACCAGGTGGATAGCCTTCGGATAGGCGCCCAACCAATGAAAGCACAGGCAACTGCTATCCCGCTCGAAGACAGGGGAAACGCGCAAACGACCTGCGGAGGTAAAAACACGCCTCCTCTCTCTTACTGGATCCTGTAAAAACACTCAGGTGAAAGGATGAGAAAAACTTAATATTTGCTTTTCTTAATAAATCCCCGTCAATTTAACTTTTTCTAAATTGGCTGTTCCAAACCGGGGTGAACAGACCAGGTGGATAGCCTTCGGATAGGCGCCCAACCAATGAAAGCACAGGCAACTGCTATCCCGCTCGAAGACAGGGGAAACGCGCAAACGACCTGCGGAGGTAAAAACACGCCTCCTCTCTCTTACTGGATCCTGTAAAAACACTCAGGTGAAAGGATGAGAAAAACTTAATACTTGTTCAGACAGGCTCATGTGTATATATGAGTGACTCCCGTAAGTCGTGGTAATAAGGTCACCCGCAGCCTTTCTATCATTGGATAGTTTGGAGACTGTCAAGGGAGATGCAAGTACTTGTGTTAGTAAGAAACTGGATCCACGGCACTCGAATTCTGCAATAAAATGCGAAGTCGTGTCGATAGGGGACCGTAAGACCGCGAACTATCGTCTATAGCCACAAAACATCATAAATCTTGCTAAATTCGCGATCACCTCGCCTTAGTTAAACCGGACAATCAGACAACGTCCACCCAAAATCTCATTCTGGTCTGACACTTTTACTTGATGTGTAGGTCTGCCCCGCTGCAGAAGCATGCCTCATTTTACTCGCATAGAGGAGAAATGACAACCTTCAGTCAGAACGGCTTACCGTCAGATGTGGAGCACATTTATAAAAAACTTGACCCTTTCGCCACCCACGTAAATGGCTAGGACTGTTTAAATATAAAAGATGACTATCACACTGACACCCTATTCATGTAAAATGTGTTACTTAATTATCCTTTTAAACACAGACGTGTTTTTGATATTTCAAACAAGACCAAAGCATAGTAAATAAAATCCTCAATTAACCCCAGTAACTATGATAAGTGAAGCCAATCCTCAGGCAAACTTACATAGTGAAAGCCCTTGTCTGGCCACTGATGATGGAATAGTCAATCATCCTATTCCGAAACAAGGCAAATCTCCATATTTCAACTCTCTTATTCTCAACTCCTCAAACTCAGCCCAACCCATAAACCAAGCAATGCCAAATGCTAGAGTTACCAATAGGGAGATACGGATGTTGTGTAAATCCTTCTGATTTGACGCAACATACGGATCAAAATATGGGAAAAGAGACATCCATACAGAGGTGAACGCGAATATAATTAAAATTTGCTTTTCTTAATAAATCCCCGTCAATTTAACTTTTTCTAAATTGGCTGTTCCAAACCGGGGTGAACAGACCAGGTGGATAGCCTTCGGATAGGCGCCCAACCAATGAAAGCACAGGCAACTGCTATCCCGCTCGAAGACAGGGGAAACGCGCAAACGACCTGCGGAGGTAAAAACACGCCTCCTCTCTCTTACTGGATCCTGTAAAAACACTCAGGTGAAAGGATGAGAAAAACTTAATACTTGTTCAGACAGGCTCATGTGTATATATGAGTGACTCCCGTAAGTCGTGGTAATAAGGTCACCCGCAGCCTTTCTATCATTGGATAGTTTGGAGACTGTCAAGGGAGATGCAAGTACTTGTGTTAGTAAGAAACTGGATCCACGGCACTCGAATTCTGCAATAAAATGCGAAGTCGTGTCGATAGGGGACCGTAAGACCGCGAACTATCGTCTATAGCCACAAAACATCATAAATCTTGCTAAATTCGCGATCACCTCGCCTTAGTTAAACCGGACAATCAGACAACGTCCACCCAAAATCTCATTCTGGTCTGACACTTTTACTTGATGTGTAGGTCTGCCCCGCTGCAGAAGCATGCCTCATTTTACTCGCATAGAGGAGAAATGACAACCTTCAGTCAGAACGGCTTACCGTCAGATGTGGAGCACATTTATAAAAAACTTGACCCTTTCGCCACCCACGTAAATGGCTAGGACTGTTTAAATATAAAAGATGACTATCACACTGACACCCTATTCATGTAAAATGTGTTACCTAATTATCCTTTTAAACACAGACGTGTTTTTGATATTTCAAACAAGACCAAAGCATAGTAAATAAAATCCTCAATTAACCCCAGTAACTATGATAAGTGAAGCCAATCCTCAGGCAAACTTACATAGTGAAAGCCCTTGTCTGGCCACTGATGATGGAATAGTCAATCATCCTATTCCGAAACAAGGCAAATCTCCATATTTCAACTCTCTTATTCTCAACTCCTCAAACTCAGCCCAACCCATAAACCAAGCAATGCCAAATGCTAGAGTTACCAATAGGGAGATACGGATGTTGTGTAAATCCTTCTGATTTGACGCAACATACGGATCAAAATATGGGAAAAGAGACATCCATACAGAGGTGAACGCGAATATAATTAAAATTTGCTTTTCTTAATAAATCCCCGTCAATTTAACTTTTTCTAAATTGGCTGTTCCAAACCGGGGTGAACAGACCAGGTGGATAGCCTTCGGATAGGCGCCCAACCAATGAAAGCACAGGCAACTGCTATCCCGCTCGAAGACAGGGGAAACGCGCAAACGACCTGCGGAGGTAAAAACACGCCTCCTCTCTCTTACTGGATCCTGTAAAAACACTCAGGTGAAAGGATGAGAAAAACTTAATACTTGTTCAGACAGGCTCATGTGTATATATGAGTGACTCCCGTAAGTCGTGGTAATAAGGTCACCCGCAGCCTTTCTATCATTGGATAGTTTGGAGACTGTCAAGGGAGATGCAAGTACTTGTGTTAGTAAGAAACTGGATCCACGGCACTCGAATTCTGCAATAAAATGCGAAGTCGTGTCGATAGGGGACCGTAAGACCGCGAACTATCGTCTATAGCCACAAAACATCATAAATCTTGCTAAATTCGCGATCACCTCGCCTTAGTTAAACCGGACAATCAGACAACGTCCACCCAAAATCTCATTCTGGTCTGACACTTTTACTTGATGTGTAGGTCTGCCCCGCTGCAGAAGCATGCCTCATTTTACTCGCATAGAGGAGAAATGACAACCTTCAGTCAGAACGGCTTACCGTCAGATGTGGAGCACATTTATAAAAAACTTGACCCTTTCGCCACCCACGTAAATGGCTAGGACTGTTTAAATATAAAAGATGACTATCACACTGACACCCTATTCATGTAAAATGTGTTACTTAATTATCCTTTTAAACACAGACGTGTTTTTGATATTTCAAACAAGACCAAAGCATAGTAAATAAAATCCTCAATTAACCCCAGTAACTATGATAAGTGAAGCCAATCCTCAGGCAAACTTACATAGTGAAAGCCCTTGTCTGGCCACTGATGATGGAATAGTCAATCATCCTATTCCGAAACAAGCAAATCTCCATATTTCAACTCTCTTATTCTCAACTCCTCAAACTCAGCCCAACCCATAAACCAAGCAATGCCAAATGCTAGAGTTACCAATAGGGAGATACGGATGTTGTGTAAATCCTTCTGATTTGACGCAACATACGGATCAAAAATATGGGAAAAGAGACATCCATACAGAGGTGAACGCGAATATAATTAAAATTTGCTTTTCTTAATAAATCCCCGTCAATTTAACTTTTTCTAAATTGGCTGTTCCAAACCGGGGTGAACAGACCAGGTGGATAGCCTTCGGATAGGCGCCCAACCAATGAAAGCACAGGCAACTGCTATCCCCGCTCGAAGACAGGGAAACGCGCAAACGACCTGCGGAGGTAAAAACACGCCTCCTCTCTCTTACTGGATCCTGTAAAAACACTCAGGTGAAAGGATGAGAAAAACTTAATACTTGTTCAGACAGGCTCATGTGTATATATGAGTGACTCCCGTAAGTCGTGGTAATAAGGTCACCCGCAGCCTTTCTATCATTGGATAGTTTGGAGACTGTCAAGGGAGATGCAAGTACTTGTGTTAGTAAGAAACTGATCCACGGCACTCGAATTCTGCAATAAAATGCGAAGTCGTGTCGATAGGGGACCGTAAGACCGCGAACTATCGTCTATAGCCACAAAACATCATAAATCTTGCTAAATTCGCGATCACCTCGCCTTAGTTAAACGCGGACAATCAGACAACGTCCACCCAAAATCTCATTCTGGTCTGACACTTTTACTTGATGTGTAGGTCTGCCCCGCTGCAGAAGCATGCCTCATTTACTCGCATAGAGGAGAAATGACAACCTTCAGTCAGAACGGCTTACCGTCAGATGTGGAGCACATTTATAAAAAACTTGACCCTTTCGCCACCCACGTAAATGGCTAGGACTGTTTAAATATAAAAAGACTATCACACTGACACCCTATTCATGTAAAATGTGTTACTTAATTATCCTTTTAAACACAGACCGTGTTTTTGATATTTCAAACAAGACCAAAGCATAGTAAATAAAATCCTCAATTAACCCCCAGTAACTATGATAAGTGAAGCCAATCCTCAGGCAAACTTACATAGTGAAAGCCCTTGTCTGGCCACTGATGATGGAATAGTCAATCATCCTATTCCGAAACAAGGCAAATCTCCATATTTCAACTCTCTTATTCTCAACTCCTCAAACTCAGCCCAACCCATAAACCAAGCAATGCCAAATGCTAGAGTTACCAATAGGGAGATACGGATGTTGTGTAAATCCTTCTGATTTGACGCAACATACGGATCAAAATATGGGAAAAGAGACATCCATACAGAGGTGAACGCGAATATAATTAAAATTTGCTTTTCTTAATAAATCCCCGTCAATTTAACTTTTTCTAATTGGCTGTTCCAAACGGGGTGAACAGACCAGGTGGATAGCCTTCGGATAGGCGCCCAACCAATGAAAGCACAGGCAACTGCTATCTCGCTCGAAGACAGGGGAAACGCGCAAACGACCTGCGGAGGTAAAAACACGCCTCCTCTCTCTTACTGGATCCTGTAAAAACACTCAGGTGAAAGGATGAGAAAAACTTAATACTTGTTCAGACAGGCTCATGTGTATATATGAGTGACTCCCGTAAGTCGTGGTAATAAGGTCACCCGCAGCCTTTCTATCATTGGATAGTTTGAGACTGTCAAGGGAGATGCAAGTACTTGTGTTAGTAAGAAACTGGATCCACGGCACTCGAATTCTGCAATAAAATGCGAAGTCCGTGTCGATAGGGGACCGTAAGACCGCGAACTATCGTCTATAGCCACAAAACATCATAAATCTTGCTAAATTCGCGATCACCTCGCCTTAGTTAAACCGGACAATCAGACAACGTCCACCAAAATCTCATTCTGGTCTGACACTTTTTCTTGATGTGTAGTCTGCCCCGCTGCAGAAGCATGCCTCATTTTACTCGCATAGAGGAGAAATGACAACCTTCAGTCAGAACGGCTTACCGTCAGATGTGGAGCACATTTATAAAAAAACTTGACCCTTTCGCCACCCACGTAAATGTGCT
>JAOPHN010000013.1:0-26430 GCA_028476595.1 Obolodiplosis robiniae
CGCATTTTCAATTCCAACAAAATGGTTGAGACGGCCGTCTCAATCGTCTCAATTTAAAAAACTAGGATATACCTAGCATCGCTTTGCTCTGCGAGCATTTCGCATTTTCAATTCCAACAAAATGGTTGAGACGGCCGTCTCAATCGTCTCAATATAAAAAACTAGGATATACCTAGCATCGCTTTGCTCTGCGAGCATTTCGCATTTTCATTTCCAACAAAATGGTTGATACGGCCGTCTCAATCGTCTCAATATAAAAAACTAGGATATACCTAGCATTGCTTTGCTCTGCGAGCATTTCGCATTTTCAATTCCAACAAAATGGTTGAGACGGCCGTCTCAATCGTCTCAATTTAAAAAACTAGGATATACCTAGCATCGCTTTGCTCTGCGAGCATTTCGCATTTTCAATTCCAACAAAATGGTTGAGACGGCCGTCTCAATCGTCTCAATATAAAAAACTAGGATATACCTAGCATCGCTTTGCTCTGCGAGCATTTCGCATTTTCATTTCCAACAAAATGGTTGAGACGGCCGTCTCAATCGTCTCAATATAAAAAACTAGGATATACCTAGCATCGCTTTGCTCTGCGAGCATTTCGCATTTTCAATTCCAACAAAATGGTTGAGACGGCCGTCTCAATCGTCTCAATATAAAAAACTAGGATATACCTAGCATCGCTTTGCTCTGCGAGCATTTCGCATTTTCATTTCCAACAAAATGGTTGATACGGCCGTCTCAATCGTCTCAATATAAAAAACTAGGATATACCTAGCATTGCTTTGCTCTGCGAGCATTTCGCATTTTCAATTCCAACAAAATGGTTGATACGGCCGTCTCAATCGTCTCAATATAAAAAACTAGGATATACCTAGCATCGCTTTGCTCTGCGAGCATTTCGCATTTTCATTTCCAACAAAATGGTTGATACGGCCGTCTCAATCGTCTCAATATAAAAAACTAGGATATACCTAGCATTGCTTTGCTCTGCGAGCATTTCGCATTTTCAATTCCAACAAAATGGTTGAGACGGCCGTCTCAATCGTCTCAATATAAAAAACTAGGATATACCTAGCATCGCTTTGCTCTGCGAGCATTTCGCATTTTCATTTCCAACAAAATGGTTGAGACGGCCGTCTCAGTCGTCTCAATATAAAAAACTAGGATATACCTAGCATTGCTTTGCTCTGCGAGCATTTCGCATTTTCAATTCCAACAAAATGGTTGATACGGCCGTCTCAATCGTCTCAATATAAAAAACTAGGATATACCTAGCATTGCTTTGCTCTGCGAGCATTTCGCATTTTCATTTCCAACAAAATGGTTGAGACGGCCGTCTCAATCGTCTCAATATAAAAAACTAGGATATACCTAGCATTGCTTTGCTCTGCGAGCATTTCGCATTTTCAATTCCAACAAAATGGTTGATACGGCCGTCTCAATCGTCTCAATATAAAAAACTAGGATATACCTAGCATCGCTTTGCTCTGCGAGCATTTCGCATTTTCATTTCCAACAAAATGGTTGAGACGGCCGTCTCAATCGTCTCAATATAAAAAACTAGGATATACCTAGCATCGCTTTGCTCTGCGAGCATTTCGCATTTTCAATTCCAACAAAATGGTTGAGACGGCCGTCTCAATCGTCTCAATATAAAAAACTAGGATATACCTAGCATTGCTTTGCTCTGCGAGCATTTCGCATTTTCATTTCCAACAAAATGGTTGAGACGGCCGTCTCAATCGTCTCAATATAAAAAACTAGGATATACCTAGCATCGCTTTGCTCTGCGAGCATTTCGCATTTTCATTTCCAACAAAATGGTTGATACGGCCGTCTCAATCGTCTCAATATAAGAAACTAGGATATACCTAGCATCGCTTTGCTCTGCGAGCATTTCGCATTTTCATTTCCAACAAAATGGTTGATACGGCCGTCTCAATCGTCTCAATATAAAAAACTAGGATATACCTAGCATCGCTTTGCTCTGCGAGCATTTCGCATTTTCATTTCCAACAAAATGGTTGATACGGCCGTCTCAATCGTCTCAATATAAAAAACTAGGATATACCTAGCATTGCTTTGCTCTGCGAGCATTTCGCATTTTCAATTCCAACAAAATGGTTGAGACGGCCGTCTCAATCGTCTCAATTTAAAAAACTAGGATATACCTAGCATCGCTTTGCTCTGCGAGCATTTCGCATTTTCAATTCCAACAAAATGGTTGAGACGGCCGTCTCAATCGTCTCAATATAAAAAACTAGGATATACCTAGCATCGCTTTGCTCTGCGAGCATTTCGCATTTTCATTTCCAACAAAATGGTTGAGACGGCCGTCTCAATCGTCTCAATATAAAAAACTAGGATATACCTAGCATCGCTTTGCTCTGCGAGCATTTCGCATTTTCAATTCCAACAAAATGGTTGAGACGGCCGTCTCAATCGTCTCAATATAAAAAACTAGGATATACCTAGCATCGCTTTGCTCTGCGAGCATTTCGCATTTTCAATTCCAACAAAATGGTTGAGACGGCCGTCTCAATCGTCTCAATATAAAAAACTAGGATATACCTAGCATCGCTTTGCTCTGCGAGCATTTCGCATTTTCAATTCCAACAAAATGGTTGAGACGGCCGTCTCAATCGTCTCAATATAAAAAACTAGGATATACCTAGCATCGCTTTGCTCTGCGAGCATTTTGCATTTTCAATTCCAACAAAATGGTTGAGACGGCCGTCTCAATCGTCTCAATATAAAAAACTAGGATATACCTAGCATCGCTTTGCTCTGCGAGCATTTCGCATTTTCATTTCCAACAAAATGGTTGAGACGGCCGTCTCAATCGTCTCAATATAAAAAACTAGGATATACCTAGCATCGCTTTGCTCTGCGAGCATTTTGCATTTTCAATTCCAACAAAATGGTTGAGACGGCCGTCTCAATCGTCTCAATATAAAAAACTAGGATATACCTAGCATCGCTTTGCTCTGCGAGCATTTCGCATTTTCAATTCCAACAAAATGGTTGAGACGGCCGTCTCAATCGTCTCAATATAAAAAACTAGGATATACCTAGCATCGCTTTGCTCTGCGAGCATTTCGCATTTTCAATTCCAACAATATGGTTGAGACGGTCGTCTCAATCGTCTCAATATGCAAAACAAGGAGGTATTTTGCATCGCTTTGCTCTGCGAGCATTTCGCATTTTCATTTCCAACAAAATGGTTGAGACGGCCGTCTCAATCGTCTCAATATAAAAAACTAGGATATACCTAGCATCGCTTTGCTCTGCGAGCATTTTGCATTTTCATTTCCAACAAAATGGTTGAGACGGCCGTCTCAATCGTCTCAATATAAAAAACTAGGATATACCTAGCATCGCTTTGCTCTGCGAGCATTTCGCATTTTCATTTCCAACAAAATGGTTGAGACGGCCGTCTCAATCGTCTCAATATAAAAAACTAGGATATACCTAGCATCGCTTTGCTCTGCGAGCATTTCGCATTTTCATTTCCAACAAAATGGTTGAGACGGCCGTCTCAATCGTCTCAATATAAAAAACTAGGATATACCTAGCATCGCTTTGCTCTGCGAGCATTTTGCATTTTCAATTCCAACAAAATGGTTGAGACGGCCGTCTCAATCGTCTCAATATAAAAAACTAGGATATACCTAGCATCGCTTTGCTCTGCGAGCATTTCGCATTTTCAATTCCAACAAAATGGTTGAGACGGCCGTCTCAATCGTCTCAATATAAAAAACTAGGATATACCTAGCATCGCTTTGCTCTGCGAGCATTTCGCATTTTCAATTCCAACAATATGGTTGAGACGGTCGTCTCAATCGTCTCAATATGCAAAACAAGGAGGTATTTTGCATCGCTTTGCTCTGCGAGCATTTCGCATTTTCATTTCCAACAAAATGGTTGAGACGGCCGTCTCAATCGTCTCAATATAAAAAACTAGGATATACCTAGCATCGCTTTGCTCTGCGAGCATTTCGCATTTTCATTTCCAACAAAATGGTTGAGACGGCCGTCTCAATCGTCTCAATATAAAAAACTAGGATATACCTAGCATCGCTTTGCTCTGCGAGCATTTCGCATTTTCATTTCCAACAAAATGGTTGAGACGGCCGTCTCAATCGTCTCAATATAAAAAACTAGGATATACCTAGCATCGCTTTGCTCTGCGAGCATTTTGCATTTTCAATTCCAACAAAATGGTTGAGACGGCCGTCTCAATCGTCTCAATATAAAAAACTAGGATATACCTAGCATCGCTTTGCTCTGCGAGCATTTCGCATTTTCAATTCCAACAAAATGGTTGAGACGGCCGTCTCAATCGTCTCAATATAAAAAACTAGGATATACCTAGCATCGCTTTGCTCTGCGAGCATTTCGCATTTTCAATTCCAACAAAATGGTTGAGACGGCCGTCTCAATCGTCTCAATATAAAAAAACTAGGATATACCTAGCATCGCTTTGCTCTGCGAGCATTTCGCATTTTCATTTCCAACAAAATGGTTGAGACGGCCGTCTCAATCGTCTCAATATAAAAAACTAGGATAAACCTAGCATCGCTTTGCTCTGCGAGCATTTCGCATTTTCAATTCCAACAAAATGGTTGAGACGGCCGTCTCAATCGTCTCAATATAAAAAACTAGGATATACCTAGCATCGCTTTGCTCTGCGAGCATTTTGCATTTTCAATTCCAACAAAATGGTTGAGACGGCCGTCTCAATCGTCTCAATATAAAAAACTAGGATATACCTAGCATCGCTTTGCTCTGCGAGTATTTCGCATTTTCAATTCCAACAAAATGGTTGAGACGGTCGTCTCAATCGTCTCAATATAAAAAACTAGGATATACCTAGCATCGCTTTGCTCTGCGAGCATTTCGCATTTTCATTTCCAACAAAATGGTTGAGACGGCCGTCTCAATCGTCTCAATATAAAAAACTAGGATATACCTAGCATCGCTTTGCTCTGCGAGCATTTTGCATTTTCAATTCCAACAAAATGGTTGAGACGGCCGTCTCAATCGTCTCAATATAAAAAACTAGGATATACCTAGCATCGCTTTGCTCTGCGAGCATTTCGCATTTTCAATTCCAACAAAATGGTTGAGACGGCCGTCTCAATCGTCTCAATATAAAAAACTAGGATATACCTAGCATCGCTTTGCTCTGCGAGCATTTTGCATTTTCAATTCCAACAAAATGGTTGAGACGGCCGTCTCAATCGTCTCAATATAAAAAACTAGGATATACCTAGCATCGCTTTGCTCTGCGAGCATTTCGCATTTTCATTTCCAACAAAATGGTTAAGACGGCCGTCTCAATCGTCTCAATATGCAAAACAAGGAGGTATTTTGCATCGCTTTGCTCTGCGAGCATTTCGCATTTTCATTTCCAACAAAATGGTTGAGACGGCCGTCTCAATCGTCTCAATATAAAAAACTAGGATATACCTAGCATCGCTTTGCTCTGCGAGCATTTCGCATTTTCATTTCCAACAAAATGGTTGAGACGGCCGTCTCAATCGTCTCAATATAAAAAACTAGGATATACCTAGCATCGCTTTGCTCTGCGAGCATTTTGCATTTTCAATTCCAACAAAATGGTTGAGACGGCCGTCTCAATCGTCTCAATATAAAAAACTAGGATATACCTAGCATCGCTTTGCTCTGCGAGCATTTCGCATTTTCAATTCCAACAAAATGGTTGATACGGCCGTCTCAATCGTCTCAATATAAAAAACTAGGATATACCTAGCATTGCTTTGCTCTGCGAGCATTTCGCATTTTCAATTCCAACAAAATGGTTGAGACGGCCGTCTCAATCGTCTCAATATAAAAAACTAGGATATACCTAGCATCGCTTTGCTCTGCGAGCATTTTGCATTTTCAATTCCAACAAAATGGTTGAGACGGCCGTCTCAATCGTCTCAATATAAAAAACTAGGATATACCTAGCATCGCTTTGCTCTGCGAGCATTTCGCATTTTCAATTCCAACAAAATGGTTGATACGGCCGTCTCAATCGTCTCAATATAAAAAACTAGGATATACCTAGCATCGCTTTGCTCTGCGAGCATTTCGCATTTTCAATTCCAACAAAATGGTTGATACGGCCGTCTCAATCGTCTCAATATAAAAAACTAGGATATACCTAGCATCGCTTTGCTCTGCGAGCATTTTGCATTTTCAATTCCAACAAAATGGTTGAGACGGCCGTCTCAATCGTCTCAATATAAAAAACTAGGATATACCTAGCATCGCTTTGCTCTGCGAGCATTTCGCATTTTCAATTCCAACAAAATGGTTGATACGGCCGTCTCAATCGTCTCAATATAAAAAACTAGGATATACCTAGCATTGCTTTGCTCTGCGAGCATTTCGCATTTTCAATTCCAACAAAATGGTTGATACGGCCGTCTCAATCGTCTCAATATAAAAAACTAGGATATACCTAGCATCGCTTTGCTCTGCGAGCATTTTGCATTTTCAATTCCAACAAAATGGTTGATACGGCCGTCTCAATCGTCTCAATATAAAAAACTAGGATATACCTAGCATCGCTTTGCTCTGCGAGCATTTTGCATTTTCAATTCCAACAAAATGGTTGAGACGGCCGTCTCAATCGTCTCAATATAAAAAACTAGGATATACCTAGCATCGCTTTGCTCTGCGAGCATTTCGCATTTTCAATTCCAACAAAATGGTTGATACGGCCGTCTCAATCGTCTCAATATAAAAAACTAGGATATACCTAGCATCGCTTTGCTCTGCGAGCATTTCGCATTTTCATTTCCAACAAAATGGTTGAGACGGCCGTCTCAATCGTCTCAATATAAAAAACTAGGATATACCTAGCATCGCTTTGCTCTGCGAGCATTTTGCATTTTCAATTCCAACAAAATGGTTGATACGGCCGTCTCAATCGTCTCAATATAAAAAACTAGGATATACCTAGCATCGCTTTGCTCTGCGAGTATTTCGCATTTTCAATTCCAACAAAATGGTTGAGACGGTCGTCTCAATCGTCTCAATATGCAAAACAAGGAGGTATTTTGCATCGCTTTGCTCTGCGAGCATTTCGCATTTTCAATTCCAACAAAATGGTTGATACGGCCGTCTCAATCGTCTCAATATAAAAAACTAGGATATACCTAGCATTGCTTTGCTCTGCGAGCATTTCGCATTTTCAATTCCAACAAAATGGTTGATACGGCCGTCTCAATCGTCTCAATATAAAAAACTAGGATATACCTAGCATCGCTTTGCTCTGCGAGCATTTCGCATTTTCATTTCCAACAAAATGGTTGAGACGGCCGTCTCAATCGTCTCAATATAAAAAACTAGGATATACCTAGCATCGCTTTGCTCTGCGAGCATTTTGCATTTTCAATTCCAACAAAATGGTTGATACGGCCGTCTCAATCGTCTCAATATAAAAAACTAGGATATACCTAGCATCGCTTTGCTCTGCGAGCATTTTGCATTTTCAATTCCAACAAAATGGTTGAGACGGCCGTCTCAATCGTCTCAATATAAAAAACTAGGATATACCTAGCATCGCTTTGCTCTGCGAGCATTTTGCATTTTCAATTCCAACAAAATGGTTGAGACGGCCGTCTCAATCGTCTCAATATAAAAAACTAGGATATACCTAGCATCGCTTTGCTCTGCGAGCATTTCGCATTTTCAATTCCAACAAAATGGTTGATACGGCCGTCTCAATCGTCTCAATATAAAAAACTAGGATATACCTAGCATTGCTTTGCTCTGCGAGCATTTCGCATTTTCAATTCCAACAAAATGGTTGATACGGCCGTCTCAATCGTCTCAATATAAAAAACTAGGATATACCTAGCATCGCTTTGCTCTGCGAGCATTTCGCATTTTCATTTCCAACAAAATGGTTGAGACGGCCGTCTCAATCGTCTCAATATAAAAAACTAGGATATACCTAGCATCGCTTTGCTCTGCGAGCATTTTGCATTTTCAATTCCAACAAAATGGTTGATACGGCCGTCTCAATCGTCTCAATATAAAAAACTAGGATATACCTAGCATCGCTTTGCTCTGCGAGCATTTTGCATTTTCAATTCCAACAAAATGGTTGATACGGCCGTCTCAATCGTCTCAATATAAAAAACTAGGATATACCTAGCATCGCTTTGCTCTGCGAGCATTTTGCATTTTCAATTCCAACAAAATGGTTGAGACGGCCGTCTCAATCGTCTCAATATAAAAAACTAGGATATACCTAGCATCGCTTTGCTCTGCGAGCATTTCGCATTTTCAATTCCAACAAAATGGTTGATACGGCCGTCTCAATCGTCTCAATATAAAAAACTAGGATATACCTAGCATTGCTTTGCTCTGCGAGCATTTCGCATTTTCAATTCCAACAAAATGGTTGATACGGCCGTCTCAATCGTCTCAATATAAAAAACTAGGATATACCTAGCATCGCTTTGCTCTGCGAGCATTTTGCATTTTCAATTCCAACAAAATGGTTGATACTTCCGTCTCAATCGTCTCAATATAAAAAACTAGGATATACCTAGCATCGCTTTGCTCTGCGAGCATTTCGCATTTTCAATTCCAACAAAATGGTTGATACGGCCGTCTCAATCGTCTCAATATAAAAAACTAGGATATACCTAGCATTGCTTTGCTCTGCGAGCATTTCGCATTTTCAATTCCAACAAAATGGTTGATACGGCCGTCTCAATCGTCTCAATATAAAAAACTAGGATATACCTAGCATCGCTTTGCTCTGCGAGCATTTTGCATTTTCAATTCCAACAAAATGGTTGAGACGGCCGTCTCAATCATCTCAATATAAAAAACTAGGATATACCTAGCATCGCTTTGCTCTGCGAGCATTTCGCATTTTCAATTCCAACAAAATGGTTGAGACGGCCGTCTCAATCGTCTCAATATAAAAAACTAGGATATACCTAGCATCGCTTTGCTCTGCGAGCATTTCGCATTTTCAATTCCAACAAAATGGTTGAGACGGTCGTCTCAATCGTCTCAATATGCAAAACAAGGAGGTATTTTGCATCGCTTTGCTCTGCGAGCATTTCGCATTTTCATTTCCAACAAAATGGTTGAGACGGCCGTCTCAATCATCTCAATATAAAAAACTAGGATATACCTAGCATCGCTTTGCTCTGCGAGCATTTCGCATTTTCATTTCCAACAAAATGGTTGAGACGGCCGTCTCAATCGTCTCAATATAAAAAACTAGGATATACCTAGCATCGCTTTGCTCTGCGAGCATTTCGCATTTTCATTTCCAACAAAATGGTTGAGACGGCCGTCTCAATCATCTCAATATAAAAAACTAGGATATACCTAGCATCGCTTTGCTCTGCGAGCATTTCGCATTTTCAATTCCAACAAAATGGTTGAGACGGCCGTCTCAATCGTCTCAATATAAAAAACTAGGATATACCTAGCATCGCTTTGCTCTGCGAGCATTTCGCATTTTCAATTCCAACAAAATGGTTGAGACGGCCGTCTCAATCGTCTCAATATAAAAAACTAGGATATACCTAGCATCGCTTTGCTCTGCGAGCATTTCGCATTTTCATTTCCAACAAAATGGTTGAGACGGCCGTCTCAATCATCTCAATATAAAAAACTAGGATATACCTAGCATCGCTTTGCTCTGCGAGCATTTCGCATTTTCAATTCCAACAAAATGGTTGAGACGGCCGTCTCAATCGTCTCAATATAAAAAACTAGGATATACCTAGCATCGCTTTGCTCTGCGAGCATTTCGCATTTTCAATTCCAACAAAATGGTTGAGACGGTCGTCTCAATCGTCTCAATATGCAAAACAAGGAGGTATTTTGCATCGCTTTGCTCTGCGAGCATTTCGCATTTTCATTTCCAACAAAATGGTTGAGACGGCCGTCTCAATCATCTCAATATAAAAAACTAGGATATACCTAGCATCGCTTTGCTCTGCGAGCATTTCGCATTTTCAATTCCAACAAAATGGTTGAGACGGCCGTCTCAATCGTCTCAATATAAAAAACTAGGATAAACCTAGCATCGCTTTGCTCTGCGAGCATTTCGCATTTTCAATTCCAACAAAATGGTTGAGACGGCCGTCTCAATCGTCTCAATATAAAAAACTAGGATATACCTAGCATCGCTTTGCTCTGCGAGCATTTCGCATTTTCAATTCCAACAAAATGGTTGAGACGGCCGTCTCAATCGTCTCAATATAAAAAACTAGGATATACCTAGCATCGCTTTGCTCTGCGAGCATTTCGCATTTTCATTTCCAACAAAATGGTTGAGACGGCCGTCTCAATCATATCAATATAAAAAACTAGGATATACCTAGCATCGCTTTGCTCTGCGAGCATTTCGCATTTTCAATTCCAACAAAATGGTTGAGACGGCCGTCTCAATCGTCTCAATATAAAAAACTAGGATATACCTAGCATCGCTTTGCTCTGCGAGCATTTCGCATTTTCAATTCCAACAAAATGGTTGAGACGGTCGTCTCAATCGTCTCAATATGCAAAACAAGGAGGTATTTTGCATCGCTTTGCTCTGCGAGCATTTCGCATTTTCATTTCCAACAAAATGGTTGAGACGGCCGTCTCAATCATCTCAATATAAAAAACTAGGATATACCTAGCATCGCTTTGCTCTGCGAGCATTTCGCATTTTCAATTCCAACAAAATGGTTGAGACGGCCGTCTCAATCGTCTCAATATAAAAAACTAGGATATACCTAGCATCGCTTTGCTCTGCGAGCATTTCGCATTTTCAATTCCAACAAAATGGTTGAGACGGCCGTCTCAATCGTCTCAATATAAAAAACTAGGATATACCTAGCATCGCTTTGCTCTGCGAGCATTTCGCATTTTCATTTCCAACAAAATGGTTGATACGGCCGTCTCAATCATCTCAATATAAAAAACTAGGATATACCTAGCATCGCTTTGCTCTGCGAGCATTTCGCATTTTCAATTCCAACAAAATGGTTGAGACGGCCGTCTCAATCGTCTCAATATAAAAAACTAGGATATACCTAGCATCGCTTTGCTCTGCGAGCATTTCGCATTTTCAATTCCAACAAAATGGTTGAGACGGTCGTCTCAATCGTCTCAATATGCAAAACAAGGAGGTATTTTGCATCGCTTTGCTCTGCGAGCATTTCGCATTTTCATTTCCAACAAAATGGTTGAGACGGCCGTCTCAATCGTCTCAATATAAGAAACTAGGATATACCTAGCATCGCTTTGCTCTGCGAGCATTTCGCATTTTCATTTCCAACAAAATGGTTGAGACGGCCGTCTCAATCGTCTCAATATAAAAAACTAGGATATACCTAGCATCGCTTTGCTCTGCGAGCATTTCGCATTTTCAATTCCAACAAAATGGTTGAGACGGCCGTCTCAATCGTCTCAATATAAAAAACTAGGATATACCTAGCATCGCTTTGCTCTGCGAGCATTTCGCATTTTCATTTCCAACAAAATGGTTGAGACGGCCGTCTCAATCATCTCAATATAAAAAACTAGGATATACCTAGCATCGCTTTGCTCTGCGAGCATTTCGCATTTTCAATTCCAACAAAATGGTTGAGACGGTCGTCTCAATCGTCTCAATATGCAAAACAAGGAGGTATTTTGCATCGCTTTGCTCTGCGAGCATTTCGCATTTTCATTTCCAACAAAATGGTTGAGACGGCCGTCTCAATCGTCTCAATATAAGAAACTAGGATATACCTAGCATCGCTTTGCTCTGCGAGCATTTCGCATTTTCAATTCCAACAAAATGGTTGAGACGGCCGTCTCAATCGTCTCAATATAAAAAACTAGGATATACCTAGCATCGCTTTGCTCTGCGAGCATTTCGCATTTTCATTTCCAACAAAATGGTTGATACGGCCGTCTCAATCGTCTCAATATAAAAAACTAGGATATACCTAGCATTGCTTTGCTCTGCGAGCATTTCGCATTTTCAATTCCAACAAAATGGTTGAGACGGCCGTCTCAATCGTCTCAATTTAAAAAACTAGGATATACCTAGCATCGCTTTGCTCTGCGAGCATTTCGCATTTTCAATTCCAACAAAATGGTTGAGACGGCCGTCTCAATCGTCTCAATATAAAAAACTAGGATATACCTAGCATCGCTTTGCTCTGCGAGCATTTCGCATTTTCATTTCCAACAAAATGGTTGAGACGGCCGTCTCAATCGTCTCAATATAAAAAACTAGGATATACCTAGCATCGCTTTGCTCTGCGAGCATTTTGCATTTTCAATTCCAACAAAATGGTTGAGACGGCCGTCTCAATCGTCTCAATATAAAAAACTAGGATATACCTAGCATCGCTTTGCTCTGCGAGCATTTCGCATTTTCATTTCCAACAAAATGGTTGAGACGGCCGTCTCAATCGTCTCAATATAAAAAACTAGGATATACCTAGCATCGCTTTGCTCTGCGAGCATTTTGCATTTTCAATTCCAACAAAATGGTTGAGACGGCCGTCTCAATCGTCTCAATATAAAAAACTAGGATATACCTAGCATCGCTTTGCTCTGCGAGCATTTCGCATTTTCATTTCCAACAAAATGGTTGAGACGGCCGTCTCAGTCGTCTCAATATAAAAAACTAGGATATACCTAGCATCGCTTTGCTCTGCGAGCATTTCGCATTTTCATTTCCAACAAAATGGTTGAGACGGCCGTCTCAATCATCTCAATATAAAAAACTAGGATATACCTAGCATCGCTTTGCTCTGCGAGCATTTCGCATTTTCAATTCCAACAAAATGGTTGATACGGCCGTCTCAATCGTCTCAATATAAAAAACTAGGATATACCTAGCATCGCTTTGCTCTGCGAGCATTTCGCATTTTCAATTCCAACAAAATGGTTGAGACGGCCGTCTCAATCGTCTCAATATAAAAAACTAGGATATACCTAGCATCGCTTTGCTCTGCGAGCATTTCGCATTTTCATTTCCAACAAAATGGTTGAGACGGCCGTCTCAATCGTCTCAATATAAAAAACTAGGATATACCTAGCATCGCTTTGCTCTGCGAGCATTTCGCATTTTCATTTCCAACAAAATGGTTGAGACGGCCGTCTCAATCGTCTCAATATAAAAAACTAGGATATACCTAGCATCGCTTTGCTCTGCGAGCATTTCGCATTTTCATTTCCAACAAAATGGTTGAGACGGCCGTCTCAATCGTCTCAATATAAAAAACTAGGATATACCTAGCATCGCTTTGCTCTGCGAGCATTTCGCATTTTCATTTCCAACAAAATGGTTGAGACGGCCGTCTCAATCATCTCAATATAAAAAACTAGGATATACCTAGCATCGCTTTGCTCTGCGAGCATTTCGCATTTTCAATTCCAACAAAATGGTTGATACGGCCGTCTCAATCGTCTCAATATAAAAAACTAGGATATACCTAGCATCGCTTTGCTCTGCGAGCATTTCGCATTTTCATTTCCAACAAAATGGTTGAGACGGCCGTCTCAATCGTCTCAATATAAAAAACTAGGATATACCTAGCATCGCTTTGCTCTGCGAGCATTTCGCATTTTCAATTCCAACAAAATGGTTGAGACGGCCGTCTCAATCGTCTCAATATAAAAAACTAGGATATACCTAGCATCGCTTTGCTCTGCGAGCATTTCGCATTTTCATTTCCAACAAAATGGTTGAGACGGCCGTCTCAATCATCTCAATATAAAAAACTAGGATATACCTAGCATCGCTTTGCTCTGCGAGCATTTCGCATTTTCAATTCCAACAAAATGGTTGAGACGGCCGTCTCAATCGTCTCAATATAAAAAACTAGGATATACCTAGCATCGCTTTGCTCTGCGAGCATTTCGCATTTTCATTTCCAACAAAATGGTTGAGACGGCCGTCTCAATCGTCTCAATATAAAAAACTAGGATATACCTAGCATCGCTTTGCTCTGCGAGCATTTCGCATTTTCAATTCCAACAAAATGGTTGAGACGGCCGTCTCAATCGTCTCAATATAAAAAACTAGGATATACCTAGCATCGCTTTGCTCTGCGAGCATTTCGCATTTTCAATTCCAACAAAATGGTTGAGACGGCCGTCTCAATTGTCTCAATATAAAAAACTAGGATATACCTAGCATCGCTTTGCTCTGCGAGCATTTCGCATTTTCAATTCCAACAAAATGGTTGAGACGGCCGTCTCAATCGTCTCAATATAAAAAACTAGGATATACCTAGCATCGCTTTGCTCTGCGAGCATTTCGCATTTTCATTTCCAACAAAATGGTTGAGACGGCCGTCTCAATCATCTCAATATAAAAAACTAGGATATACCTAGCATCGCTTTGCTCTGCGAGCATTTCGCATTTTCAATTCCAACAAAATGGTTGAGACGGCCGTCTCAATCGTCTCAATATAAAAAACTAGGATATACCTAGCATCGCTTTGCTCTGCGAGCATTTCGCATTTTCATTTCCAACAAAATGGTTGATACGGCCGTCTCAATCGTCTCAATATAAAAAACTAGGATATACCTAGCATTGCTTTGCTCTGCGAGCATTTCGCGTTTTCAATTCCAACAAAATGGTTGAGACGGCCGTCTCAATCGTCTCAATATAAAAAACTAGGATATACCTAGCATCGCTTTGCTCTGCGAGCATTTTGCATTTTCAATTCCAACAAAATGGTTGAGACGGCCGTCTCAATCGTCTCAATATAAAAAACTAGGATATACCTAGCATCGCTTTGCTCTGCGAGCATTTCGCATTTTCATTTCCAACAAAATGGTTGATACGGCCGTCTCAATCGTCTCAATATAAAAAACTAGGATATACCTAGCATTGCTTTGCTCTGCGAGCATTTCGCGTTTTCAATTCCAACAAAATGGTTGAGACGGCCGTCTCAATCGTCTCAATATAAAAAACTAGGATATACCTAGCATCGCTTTGCTCTGCGAGCATTTCGCATTTTCATTTCCAACAAAATGGTTGAGACGGCCGTCTCAATCGTCTCAATATAAAAAACTAGGATATACCTAGCATCGCTTTGCTCTGCGAGCATTTCGCATTTTCAATTCCAACAAAATGGTTGAGACGGTCGTCTCAATTGTCTCAATATGCAAAACAAGGAGGTATTTTGCATCGCTTTGCTCTGCGAGCATTTCGCATTTTCATTTCCAACAAAATGGTTGATACGGCCGTCTCAATCGTCTCAATATAAAAAACTAGGATATACCTAGCATTGCTTTGCTCTGCGAGCATTTCGCGTTTTCAATTCCAACAAAATGGTTGAGACGGCCGTCTCAATCGTCTCAATATAAAAAACTAGGATATACCTAGCATCGCTTTGCTCTGCGAGCATTTCGCATTTTCAATTCCAACAAAATGGTTGAGACGGTCGTCTCAATCGTCTCAATATGCAAAACAAGGAGGTATTTTGCATCGCTTTGCTCTGCGAGCATTTCGCATTTTCATATCCAACAAAATGGTTGAGACGGCCGTCTCAATCGTCTCAATATAAAAAACTAGGATATACCTAGCATCGCTTTGCTCTGCGAGCATTTCGCATTTTCAATTCCAACAAAATGGTTGAGACGGCCGTCTCAATCGTCTCAATATAAAAAACTAGGATATACCTAGCATTGCTTTGCTCTGCGAGCATTTCGCGTTTTCAATTCCAACAAAATGGTTGAGACGGCCGTCTCAATCGTCTCAATATAAAAAACTAGGATATACCTAGCATCGCTTTGCTCTGCGAGCATTTCGCATTTTCAATTCCAACAAAATGGTTGAGACGGTCGTCTCAATCGTCTCAATATGCAAAACAAGGAGGTATTTTGCATCGCTTTGCTCTGCGAGCATTTCGCATTTTCATTTCCAACAAAATGGTTGAGACGGCCGTCTCAGTCGTCTCAATATAAAAAACTAGGATATACCTAGCATCGCTTTGCTCTGCGAGCATTTCGCATTTTCATTTCCAACAAAATGGTTGAGACGGCCGTCTCAATCATCTCAATATAAAAAACTAGGATATACCTAGCATCGCTTTGCTCTGCGAGCATTTCGCATTTTCAATTCCAACAAAATGGTTGAGACGGCCGTCTCAATCGTCTCAATATAAAAAACTAGGATATACCTAGCATCGCTTTGCTCTGCGAGCATTTCGCATTTTCAATTCCAACAAAATGGTTGAGACGGCCGTCTCAATCGTCTCAATATAAAAAACTAGGATATACCTAGCATCGCTTTGCTCTGCGAGCATTTCGCATTTTCATTTCCAACAAAATGGTTGAGACGGCCGTCTCAATCGTCTCAATATAAAAAACTAGGATATACCTAGCATCGCTTTGCTCTGCGAGCATTTCGCATTTTCAATTCCAACAAAATGGTTGAGACGGCCGTCTCAATCGTCTCAATATAAAAAACTAGGATATACCTAGCATCGCTTTGCTCTGCGAGCATTTCGCATTTTCAATTCCAACAAAATGGTTGAGACGGTCGTCTCAATCGTCTCAATATGCAAAACAAGGAGGTATTTTGCATCGCTTTGCTCTGCGAGCATTTCGCATTTTCATTTCCAACAAAATGGTTGAGACGGCCGTCTCAATCGTCTCAATATAAGAAACTAGGATATACCTAGCATCGCTTTGCTCTGCGAGCATTTCGCATTTTCATTTCCAACAAAATGGTTGAGACGGCCGTCTCAGTCGTCTCAATATAAAAAACTAGGATATACCTAGCATCGCTTTGCTCTGCGAGCATTTCGCATTTTCATTTCCAACAAAATGGTTGAGACGGCCGTCTCAATCATCTCAATATAAAAAACTAGGATATACCTAGCATCGCTTTGCTCTGCGAGCATTTCGCATTTTCAATTCCAACAAAATGGTTGATACGGCCGTCTTAATCGTCTCAATATAAAAAACTAGGATATACCTAGCATCGCTTTGCTCTGCGAGCATTTCGCATTTTCAATTCCAACAAAATGGTTGAGACGGCCGTCTCAATCGTCTCAATATAAAAAACTAGGATATACCTAGCATCGCTTTGCTCTGCGAGCATTTCGCATTTTCATTTCCAACAAAATGGTTGAGACGGCCGTCTCAAACGTCTCAATATAAAAAAACTAGGATATACCTAGCATCGCTTTGCTCTGCGAGCATTTCGCATTTTCAATTCCAACAAAATGGTTGAGACGGCCGTCTCAATCGTCTCAATATAAAAAACTAGGATATACCTAGCATCGCTTTGCTCTGCGAGCATTTCGCATTTTCAATTCCAACAAAATGGTTGAGACGGCCGTCTCAATCGTCTCAATATAAAAAACTAGGATATACCTAGCATCGCTTTGCTCTGCGAGCATTTCGCATTTTCATTTCCAACAAAATGGTTGAGACGGCCGTCTCAATCATCTCAATATAAAAAACTAGGATATACCTAGCATCGCTTTGCTCTGCGAGCATTTCGCATTTTCAATTCCAACAAAATGGTTGAGACGGCCGTCTCAATCGTCTCAATATAAAAAACTAGGATATACCTAGCATCGCTTTGCTCTGCGAGCATTTCGCATTTTCAATTCCAACAAAATGGTTGAGACGGCCGTCTCAATCGTCTCAATATAAAAAACTAGGATATACCTAGCATCGCTTTGCTCTGCGAGCATTTCGCATTTTCAATTCCAACAAAATGGTTGAGACGGTCGTCTCAATCGTCTCAATATGCAAAACAAGGAGGTATTTTGCATCGCTTTGCTCTGCGAGCATTTCGCATTTTCATTTCCAACAAAATGGTTGAGACGGCCGTCTCAATCGTCTCAATATAAGAAACTAGGATATACCTAGCATCGCTTTGCTCTGCGAGCATTTCGCATTTTCATTTCCAACAAAATGGTTGAGACGGCCGTCTCAATCGTCTCAATATAAAAAACTAGGATATACCTAGCATCGCTTTGCTCTGCGAGCATTTCGCATTTTCAATTCCAACAAAATGGTTGAGACGGCCGTCTCAATCGTCTCAATATAAAAAACTAGGATATACCTAGCATCGCTTTGCTCTGCGAGCATTTCGCATTTTCATTTCCAACAAAATGGTTGAGACGGCCGTCTCAATCGTCTCAATATAAGAAACTAGGATATACCTAGCATCGCTTTGCTCTGCGAGCATTTCGCATTTTCATTTCCAACAAAATGGTTGAGACGGCCGTCTCAATCGTCTCAATATAAAAAACTAGGATATACCTAGCATCGCTTTGCTCTGCGAGCATTTCGCATTTTCATTTCCAACAAAATGGTTGAGACGGCCGTCTCAATCATCTCAATATAAAAAACTAGGATATACCTAGCATCGCTTTGCTCAGCGAGCATTTCGCATTTTCAATTCCAACAAAATGGTTGAGACGGTCGTCTCAATCGTCTCAATATGCAAAACAAGGAGGTATTTTGCATCGCTTTGCTCTGCGAGCATTTCGCATTTTCATTTCCAACAAAATGGTTGAGACGGCCGTCTCAATCGTCTCAATATAAGAAACTAGGATATACCTAGCATCGCTTTGCTCTGCGAGCATTTCGCATTTTCATTTCCAACAAAATGGTTGATACGGCCGTCTCAATCGTCTCAATATAAAAAACTAGGATATACCTAGCATCGCTTTGCTCTGCGAGCATTTCGCATTTTCAATTCCAACAAAATGGTTGAGACGGCCGTCTCAATCGTCTCAATATAAAAAACTAGGATATACCTAGCATCGCTTTGCTCTGCGAGCATTTCGCATTTTCATTTCCAACAAAATGGTTGATACGGCCGTCTCAATCGTCTCAATATAAAAAACTAGGATATACCTAGCATTGCTTTGCTCTGCGAGCATTTCGCGTTTTCAATTCCAACAAAATGGTTGAGACGGCCGTCTCAATCGTCTCAATATAAAAAACTAGGATATACCTAGCATCGCTTTGCTCTGCGAGCATTTCGCATTTTCAATTCCAACAAAATGGTTGAGACGGTCGTCTCAATCGTCTCAATATGCAAAACAAGGAGGTATTTTGCATCGCTTTGCTCTGCGAGCATTTCGCATTTTCATTTCCAACAAAATGGTTGAGACGGCCGTCTCAATCGTCTCAATATAAGAAACTAGGATATACCTAGCATCGCTTTGCTCTGCGAGCATTTCGCATTTTCATTTCCAACAAAATCGTTGAGACGGCCGTCTCAATCATCTCAATATAAAAAACTAGGATATACCTAGCATCGCTTTGCTCTGCGAGCATTTCGCATTTTCAATTCCAACAAAATGGTTGAGACGGCCGTCTCAATCGTCTCAATATAAAAAACTAGGATATACCTAGCATCGCTTTGCTCTGCGAGCATTTCGCATTTTCATTTCCAACAAAATGGTTGAGACGGCCGTCTCAATCGTCTCAATATAAGAAACTAGGATATACCTAGCATCGCTTTGCTCTGCGAGCATTTCGCATTTTCATTTCCAACAAAATGGTTGAGACGGCCGTCTCAATCGTCTCAATATAAAAAACTAGGATATACCTAGCATCGCTTTGCTCTGCGAGCATTTCGCATTTTCAATTCCAACAAAATGGTTGAGACGGCCGTCTCAATCGTCTCAATATAAAAAACTAGGATATACCTAGCATCGCTTTGCTCTGCGAGCATTTCGCATTTTCAATTCCAACAAAATGGTTGAGACGGCCGTCTCAATCGTCTCAATATAAAAAACTAGGATATACCTAGCATCGCTTTGCTCTGCGAGCATTTCGCATTTTCAATTCCAACAAAATGGTTGAGACGGTCGTCTCAATCGTCTCAATATAAAAAACTAGGATATACCTAGCATCGCTTTGCTCTGCGAGCATTTCGCATTTTCAATTCCAACAAAATGGTTGAGACGGCCGTCTCAATCGTCTCAATATAAAAAACTAGGATATACCTAGCATCGCTTTGCTCTGCGAGCATTTCGCATTTTCAATTCCAACAAAATGGTTGAGACGGCCGTCTCAATCGTCTCAATATAAAAAACTAGGATATACCTAGCATCGCTTTGCTCTGCGAGCATTTCGCATTTTCAATTCCAACAAAATGGTTGAGACGGCCGTCTCAATCGTCTCAATATAAAAAACTAGGATATACCTAGCATCGCTTTGCTCTGCGAGCATTTCGCATTTTCAATTCCAACAAAATGGTTGAGACGGCCGTCTCAATCGTCTCAATATAAAAAACTAGGATATACCTAGCATCGCTTTGCTCTGCGAGCATTTCGCATTTTCAATTCCAACAAAATGGTTGAGACGGCCGTCTCAATCGTCTCAATATAAAAAACTAGGATATACCTAGCATCGCTTTGCTCTGCGAGCATTTCGCATTTTCATTTCCAACAAAATGGTTGAGACGGCCGTCTCAATCGTCTCAATATAAGAAACTAGGATATACCTAGCATCGCTTTGCTCTGCGAGCATTTCGCATTTTCATTTCCAACAAAATGGTTGAGACGGCCGTCTCAATCGTCTCAATATAAAAAACTAGGATATACCTAGCATCGCTTTGCTCTGCGAGCATTTCGCATTTTCAATTCCAACAAAATGGTTGAGACGGCCGTCTCAATCGTCTCAATATAAAAAACTAGGATATACCTAGCATCGCTTTGCTCTGCGAGCATTTCGCATTTTCAATTCCAACAAAATGGTTGAGACGGTCGTCTCAATCGTCTCAATATGCAAAACAAGGAGGTATTTTGCATCGCTTTGCTCTGCGAGCATTTCGCATTTTCATTTCCAACAAAATGGTTGAGACGGCCGTCTCAATCGTCTCAATATAAGAAACTAGGATATACCTAGCATCGCTTTGCTCTGCGAGCATTTCGCATTTTCATTTCCAACAAAATGGTTGAGACGGCCGTCTCAATCATCTCAATATAAAAAACTAGGATATACCTAGCATCGCTTTGCTCTACGAGCATTTCGCATTTTCATTTCCAACAAAATGGTTGAGACGGCCGTCTCAGTCGTCTCAATATAAAAAACTAGGATATACCTAGCATCGCTTTGCTCTGCGAGCATTTCGCATTTTCAATTCCAACAAAATGGTTGAGACGGTCGTCTCAATCGTCTCAATATGCAAAACAAGGAGGTATTTTGCATCGCTTTGCTCTGCGAGCATTTCGCATTTTCATTTCCAACAAAATGGTTGAGACGGCCGTCTCAATCGTCTCAATATAAGAAACTAGGATATACCTAGCATCGCTTTGCTCTGCGAGCATTTCGCATTTTCATTTCCAACAAAATGGTTGAGACGGCCGTCTCAATCATCTCAATATAAAAAACTAGGATATACCTAGCATCGCTTTGCTCTGCGAGCATTTCGCATTTTCATTTCCAACAAAATGGTTGAGACGGCCGTCTCAGTCGTCTCAATATAAAAAACTAGGATATACCTAGCATCGCTTTGCTCTGCGAGCATTTCGCATTTTCATTTCCAACAAAATGGTTGAGACGGCCGTCTCAATCATCTCAATATAAAAAACTAGGATATACCTAGCATCGCTTTGCTCTGCGAGCATTTCGCATTTTCATTTCCAACAAAATGGTTGAGACGGCCGTCTCAATCATCTCAATATAAAAAACTAGGATATACCTAGCATCGCTTTGCTCTGCGAGCATTTCGCATTTTCAATTCCAACAAAATGGTTGAGACGGCCGTCTCAATCGTCTCAATATAAAAAACTAGGATATACCTAGCATCGCTTTGCTCTGCGAGCATTTCGCATTTTCAATTCCAACAAAATGGTTGAGACGGTCGTCTCAATCGTCTCAATATGCAAAACAAGGAGGTATTTTGCATCGCTTTGCTCTGCGAGCATTTCGCATTTTCATTTCCAACAAAATGGTTGAGACGGCCGTCTCAATCGTCTCAATATAAGAAACTAGGATATACCTAGCATCGCTTTGCTCTGCGAGCATTTCGCATTTTCATTTCCAACAAAATGGTTGAGACGGCCGTCTCAGTCGTCTCAATATAAAAAACTAGGATATACCTAGCATCGCTTTGCTCTGCGAGCATTTCGCATTTTCATTTCCAACAAAATGGTTGAGACGGCCGTCTCAATCATCTCAATATAAAAAACTAGGATATACCTAGCATCGCTTTGCTCTGCGAGCATTTCGCATTTTCAATTCCAACAAAATGGTTGAGACGGCCGTCTCAATCGTCTCAATATAAAAAACTAGGATATACCTAGCATCGCTTTGCTCTGCGAGCATTTCGCATTTTCATTTCCAACAAAATGGTTGAGACGGCCGTCTCAATCGTCTCAATATAAGAAACTAGGATATACCTAGCATCGCTTTGCTCTGCGAGCATTTCGCATTTTCATTTCCAACAAAATGGTTGAGACGGCCGTCTCAATCGTCTCAATATAAAAAACTAGGATATACCTAGCATCGCTTTGCTCTGCGAGCATTTCGCATTTTCAATTCCAACAAAATGGTTGAGACGGCCGTCTCAATCGTCTCAATATAAAAAACTAGGATATACCTAGCATCGCTTTGCTCTGCGAGCATTTCGCATTTTCAATTCCAACAAAATGGTTGAGACGGCCGTCTCAATCGTCTCAATATAAAAAACTAGGATATACCTAGCATCGCTTTGCTCTGCGAGCATTTCGCATTTTCATTTCCAACAAAATGGTTGATACGGCCGTCTCAATCGTCTCAATATAAAAAACTAGGATATACCTAGCATCGCTTTGCTCTGCGAGCATTTCGCATTTTCATTTCCAACAAAATGGTTGAGACGGCCGTCTCAATCATCTCAATATAAAAAACTAAGATATACCTAGCATCGCTTTGCTCTGCGAGCATTTCGCATTTTCAATTCCAACAAAATGGTTGAGACGGCCGTCTCAATCGTCTCAATATAAAAAACTAGGATATACCTAGCATCGCTTTGCTCTGCGAGCATTTCGCATTTTCATTTCCAACAAAATGGTTGAGACGGCCGTCTCAATCGTCTCAATATAAAAAACTAGGATATACCTAGCATCGCTTTGCTCTGCGAGCATTTCGCATTTTCAATTCCAACAAAATGGTTGAGACGGCCGTCTCAATCGTCTCAATATAAAAAACTAGGATATACCTAGCATCGCTTTGCTCTGCGAGCATTTCGCATTTTCAATTCCAACAAAATGGTTGAGACGGTCGTCTCAATCGTCTCAATATGCAAAACAAGGAGGTATTTTGCATCGCTTTGCTCTGCGAGCATTTCGCATTTTCATTTCCAACAAAATGGTTGAGACGGCCGTCTCAATCGTCTCAATATAAGAAACTAGGATATACCTAGCATCGCTTTGCTCTGCGAGCATTTCGCATTTTCATTTCCAACAAAATGGTTGAGACGGCCGTCTCAGTCGTCTCAATATAAAAAACTAGGATATACCTAGCATCGCTTTGCTCTGCGAGCATTTCGCATTTTCATTTCCAACAAAATGGTTGAGACGGCCGTCTCAATCATCTCAATATAAAAAACTAGGATATACCTAGCATCGCTTTGCTCTGCGAGCATTTCGCATTTTCAATTCCAACAAAATGGTTGATACGGCCGTCTTAATCGTCTCAATATAAAAAACTAGGATATACCTAGCATCGCTTTGCTCTGCGAGCATTTCGCATTTTCAATTCCAACAAAATGGTTGAGACGGCCGTCTCAATCGTCTCAATATAAAAAACTAGGATATACCTAGCATCGCTTTGCTCTGCGAGCATTTCGCATTTTCATTTCCAACAAAATGGTTGAGACGGCCGTCTCAATCGTCTCAATATAAAAAACTAGGATATACCTAGCATCGCTTTGCTCTGCGAGCATTTTGCATTTTCAATTCCAACAAAATGGTTGAGACGGCCGTCTCAATCGTCTCAATATAAAAAACTAGGATATACCTAGCATCGCTTTGCTCTGCGAGCATTTCGCATTTTCAATTCCAACAAAATGGTTGAGACGGTCGTCTCAATCGTCTCAATATAAAAAACTAGGATATACCTAGCATCGCTTTGCTCTGCGAGCATTTCGCATTTTCATTTCCAACAAAATGGTTGAGACGGCCGTCTCAATCATCTCAATATAAAAAACTAGGATATACCTAGCATCGCTTTGCTCTGCGAGCATTTCGCATTTTCAATTCCAACAAAATGGTTGAGACGGCCGTCTCAATCGTCTCAATATAAAAAACTAGGATATACCTAGCATCGCTTTGCTCTGCGAGCATTTCGCATTTTCAATTCCAACAAAATGGTTGAGACGGCCGTCTCAATCGTCTCAATATAAAAAACTAGGATATACCTAGCATCGCTTTGCTCTGCGAGCATTTCGCATTTTCATTTCCAACAAAATGGTTGAGACGGCCGTCTCAATCATCTCAATATAAAAAACTAGGATATACCTAGCATCGCTTTGCTCTGCGAGCATTTCGCATTTTCAATTCCAACAAAATGGTTGAGACGGCCGTCTCAATCGTCTCAATATAAAAAACTAGGATATACCTAGCATCGCTTTGCTCTGCGAGCATTTCGCATTTTCATTTCCAACAAAATGGTTGAGACGGCCGTCTCAATCATCTCAATATAAAAAACTAGGATATACCTAGCATCGCTTTGCTCTGCGAGCATTTCGCATTTTCAATTCCAACAAAATGGTTGAGACGGTCGTCTCAATCGTCTCAATATGCAAAACAAGGAGGTATTTTGCATCGCTTTGCTCTGCGAGCATTTCGCATTTTCATTTCCAACAAAATGGTTGAGACGGCCGTCTCAATCGTCTCAATATAAGAAACTAGGATATACCTAGCATCGCTTTGCTCTGCGAGCATTTCGCATTTTCATTTCCAACAAAATGGTTGAGACGGCCGTCTCAATCGTCTCAATATAAAAAACTAGGATATACCTAGCATCGCTTTGCTCTGCGAGCATTTCGCATTTTCAATTCCAACAAAATGGTTGAGACGGCCGTCTCAATCGTCTCAATATAAAAAACTAGGATATACCTAGCATCGCTTTGCTCTGCGAGCATTTCGCATTTTCATTTCCAACAAAATGGTTGAGACGGCCGTCTCAATCGTCTCAATATAAAAAACTAGGATATACCTAGCATCGCTTTGCTCTGCGAGCATTTCGCATTTTCATTTCCAACAAAATGGTTGAGACGGCCGTCTCAATCGTCTCAATATAAGAAACTAGGATATACCTAGCATCGCTTTGCTCTGCGAGCATTTCGCATTTTCATTTCCAACAAAATGGTTGAGACGGCCGTCTCAATCATCTCAATATAAAAAACTAGGATATACCTAGCATCGCTTTGCTCTGCGAGCATTTCGCATTTTCAATTCCAACAAAATGGTTGAGACGGCCGTCTCAATCGTCTCAATATAAGAAACTAGGATATACCTAGCATCGCTTTGCTCTGCGAGCATTTCGCATTTTCATTTCCAACAAAATGGTTGATACGGCCGTCTCAATCGTCTCAATATAAAAAACTAGGATATACCTAGCATTGCTTTGCTCTGCGAGCATTTCGCGTTTTCAATTCCAACAAAATGGTTGAGACGGCCGTCTCAATCGTCTCAATATAAAAAACTAGGATATACCTAGCATCGCTTTGCTCTGCGAGCATTTCGCATTTTCAATTCCAACAAAATGGTTGAGACGGTCGTCTCAATCGTCTCAATATGCAAAACAAGGAGGTATTTTGCATCGCTTTGCTCTGCGAGCATTTCGCATTTTCATTTCCAACAAAATGGTTGAGACGGCCGTCTCAATCGTCTCAATATAAGAAACTAGGATATACCTAGCATCGCTTTGCTCTGCGAGCATTTCGCATTTTCATTTCCAACAAAATGGTTGAGACGGCCGTCTCAGTCGTCTCAATATAAAAAACTAGGATATACCTAGCATCGCTTTGCTCTGCGAGCATTTCGCATTTTCATTTCCAACAAAATGGTTGAGACGGCCGTCTCAATCATCTCAATATAAAAAACTAGGATATACCTAGCATCGCTTTGCTCTGCGAGCATTTCGCATTTTCAATTCCAACAAAATGGTTGAGACGGCCGTCTCAATCGTCTCAATATAAAAAACTAGGATATACCTAGCATCGCTTTGCTCTGCGAGCATTTCGCATTTTCATTTCCAACAAAATGGTTGAGACGGCCGTCTCAATCGTCTCAATATAAGAAACTAGGATATACCTAGCATCGCTTTGCTCTGCGAGCATTTCGCATTTTCATTTCCAACAAAATGGTTGAGACGGCCGTCTCAATCGTCTCAATATAAAAAACTAGGATATACCTAGCATCGCTTTGCTCTGCGAGCATTTCGCATTTTCAATTCCAACAAAATGGTTG